>JANSTQ010136944.1:0-11126 GCA_026167885.1 Bergia puertoricense
GGGGGGGGTTTGAAGCCCATTGTTTCTTGTCATGCACACTATTTATAAGTCAAGCCATCGGTATTTTTGATCAGTGCGCGATTGTGCTCAGTCACGTACGTGATGCTGCGCAAATCTTATTGAAAAAAGTCAGCCGCTGATAATATAAATAGCCCATTGACGACCCTCGAGGATCAGGATCAGAGGCTGTAAAACGTGTGAATGGCGAGGAGATATTGTTCTGAGTATTTTATATAAACACGGGATCATTTTAAAAGAAAAAGTATAAAAATAAAAATTAAAAATTAAAAAAAAAATGGTCGGGGGCTTTTTCAATGGTCGGGCGGGGATGCTAACCAACTAATTTTTTTTTATTTGGCCTAAGATTTCTGAAACCTAATTCTGCATTCAGGGAATACATTGTAAGTTATTGAAAATTTACTAGGCTTTATGTTGAATCCGTAAATTTTTAACAGTGTGCGTGATTCGAAATTTTTACAGCTTTGCATGTCTAAACGCTAACCTAGTAAAGTATTGTCAAATATGGATATCTTCGAGCAAATCTCAGACAAGGGAATTTCCCTTTTAAGATCTGCCGGTGTCAATGAGAGCTCATCTTGCAGCTTAGTACTATAAGAAAACAGAACAAAGGAGCAGTTTCACGGCGGTTCCATACAAAATCGCTGGTTTCCAAAAGTAGTTCCTTTCATTTTTAATGAAAGTTTATTGATAAAGGCGATTTAATTTGACAAAGAAATCCTATTAACAAACAGATTTGACAAAGATCATCGCATTTTGACGTTTTGTTACGTTCAGTCAATAATTTATTCTACGGGCCAACACTAAATTCACTTTAGCAATTATCATATTTTTAATATGTCTCAATTATGGCAAGTCGATTGTAGCAATATTCAATTCAGTCTCTCATTCAACATTCAACCCCCTGATTTCAACATTCAATCCTTCATTCAACGTTCAACCCCTTTTAAACATTCAACCCCTTCATTCAATGTTCAATCCTTTCATTCAATGTTCAACCCCTTCATTCAATGTTCAACCCCTTCATTCAATGTTCAACCCCTTCTTTCAATGTTCAACCCCTTCATTCAAGGTTCAGCCTTGTCATTCAATGTTCAACCCCTTCATTCAATGTTGAACATTGAATGAAAGGGTCGAATGTTGAATTAGGGGTTGAATGTTGAAATCAGGGGGTTGAATATTGAATGAAAGACTGAATTGAATATTGCTACAATCGGCTTGCCATATCATACATCATTCAATATATATTAAAAGAAAGCTTTCTATGAAATTCTGCATAGATCTAGAAAGAATTGTTTTTGTTTCAAACTTCATATTGTTTGTTGCGATTCAACAAAATGATTTCCCGACCACACCTTTTTTAATCCTTCCTTCCTTCTCTCCCTCACAGGATGTAATACTGGTATATTCATTGGATATGAGCCATTTTTGTTCACGAAATTTAGTAATACTTGTGAATGTCTTGAAAATTTATTTAAGAGAACACCCACTTTAGCTGCATTCCAAAGTCATATTTTAATCCGTAGTTGTAATATCATGTAAAGTATTTTCTCTTATCTAAAGATATCTCCTCTAGTCTTATATAGGTCTTTTGTACGTTCCTTGTAGTTTTTCTTAGATTATTTGTATTTTTTTATGTTATCTTAATTAAGGGCCCTTTTGTATTAAAGAAATCCTCATTAAACCATTATCATTATTATTGTTGTTATAGTGATACTTCACGTGTCGTCATCTATTGTTATTAATGTGCCAACCAGGTATCTATTGGTTGCTGGAACAAGTCAGTCTTTTCAAATCGTGGTTGGACATTTGCATCACACAAGTAATGTTTACAAACTATAAGTATCGCTAATATTTGCGCACTCTCATAAATGCGTTGTAGCAGGGTGTAACTACTATGACAATGAATCTGGTAATTATTCATACACAATATTAATCCCAGCAAAAAATCAGGGATGCCAAAGATTTGTTTTGGTAGTCTAATGTTATTGTCAATGTTATCACAGCGGAACTTGTTGAAATTTGGGTTACCTGGCCCTGGTGTTTAAGTCACGTCACTCTAGAAGTCCTGGAACCACGAGTTCTGAGAGTTATGGATACTGATAGGACCCTTCATCAGTTCGGTTTTGCAAGTATTTGTTTCTAGTCGTTAGCTTTCTTACAAATTTCGTTGTTGCAGACTGATTAGATTTATTTTGATTATTTGTTTTCTCTGATTTGTCAGTGACACTCACTACCGTGTACCATGTGAACCTTTGTATGGACAAAAATTGAGAATACATTCCAGATGGATCTACAATGATTTATAGCGCGTCCTGGAAAACGACAATAGATGAGATCAATTTATAAAAAAATCTGATTCTTATCCGTAAAACAGCATCAATACTTTTGGAAAGAGCACGTTAAAATTAGCAAAAGTACCAATTCTTTGCTTGCCAAAGGTGAAGTGAGTGCAAAAGTAAAATCTAAACTTTCTGTAGACATTTCTATCAATAGCGTTACGAATCATTGCGCCACTGTGCAAGATTTGCATGTCCTCAAAAATATTGTTTTTAGATACATCTCTATAAATTATAGCGAGGTAAAAATTTTGTAGTATTGCTAATTTGGACATGTTCTTCCAAGCAGTTTTAACAGTTTTTAGATTATACTTGTGCAGCAGAATTAAAAATTAAACCTTGCCTATAACACTTTTGAGATTGAATTAGGACACGCAGTGAAATGCGTTATATGTAAACCATGTTCATCATGCTTAATTCTAAAACGCATTTTTGACAAAATGTATGGAATTGGCGACTGTGGTCTTACGATTTTAAAAAACGATAATCTGATACACTGATAAGTTACTTTTTAGTACTGCCAATTAATAATAGCAGTATTGGAGGCACAGAAATCTAGTACCAACAAGCAGCAGGTTTGTTTGCAGTAATTGTTATATTACCCCTTTGATCTTCAGTGGCTACAGAAATGTACCATAGAAAAGAACAAATAACAAATACTGCTTTGATATTAAATTCATTTTGTTTTGAAAAACAAAAAGACGACCTAAAAGCTTACAAGAATTGTTGGTAATTTGTATTAAGGCTGTGTTTCGACTTCAGTAAAGGATAACAAATGCGTGACAGGGTTGAAAGTTTTAATCTAGTTCGATGGTCTTCATTGAAAGTATTTCGGCAGCCCCACATGTACGGCTTGGTATAAGACGTGGGTGTCATGTTTAAATAGTGCGTAAAGACATACAGGTTGAAGTTAGTGGTAAATAAAACATAGTGCACTGTTCGGATTATTTATCGTATTTGGTTTAATAGAAGCCTTCGTTTCGTTTGTACCCCTCGCTCGTGCAACTTTTAGGTAAAGTACCCAGTCAGAAGAGCTGATAGGTAAGTATTCCTAATTCACGGACTTAAATCACAACTAATATAGTTTAACAGTAGTATTATTAACCTGGGTAAATTTTCTTTTAAAACATCTACTATTCATTAATACTTGTTCAGCGCAGATTTGAATGTGGAACAGTGGTCCATCGGCCACTTTGAGCTCAGGAGCTCGAATTGAAACACCAGAGAAGACGAGACCAAAGTCACGGCAATTAAACAATAAGCCGGTGTTGGCCATTTTGCAATTTGTCTGTAAATATGTTCAACTGGTCCTGATGTTGGAGGTTGGCTTGAAAGTAATCTCATTATTGAGCTAACATCGTGCATGTGCTAACTTGCTTATCGTACAGTTTTCATAATGTGAATAATGAATCAGGGAAAGAAACAATACATCTATCATGTTGTAAAATGTCAAAACTAAGGTCGAAATTAGGTAATTCTATATAATCCATCAGTAAAAAAACTTAAATCTAGACTTAAAATTTTAAGAAACACTAAAACGAATGATCCCGCCTCGAGTTTACGGAAATAATTAATATGTACTGAATTCGCTTAGTTTACAAGCAGGTCTGTTTCCACTGAATAGCAGAATTGAAAAGGCTCGCATTTGCTAAACAAAATCGTACTACACAGGGTTGCATTTATAAAAACGCAGATTCAATAGCTATTCATTAATGTTAACTTGAAGCAATGAAGAAATTTTCCTTAAGAACTTACCAAAACAAAAGCACAAACAGGCGAGAGAACTGAACGATCGCAGGATATCTGGGCGAACTCTGGCGGGAAGAAGGTAAAAGAAAGGGTCGCGCGCGCAGCCGTACGAAAAGAACTTTTTCATGACACCTCCTGTCAACTGATTGACCAATAGAAAACTTACATTTCCTGAAAGATGAAAGATGATGCCTCGACCTATGCTGTCGAAGACATGCACAAATAGTCAGTCCGTTGACCAAACTGATTTACAAAATAATATTTATATGACAAGCGCTCTGATTGGTTGAAAACCAGTGTGACATGAGTGTATGTCTTTAGGGCTTGAATTTTAGAGAAACGACTTTAGTGTGTTTATTGAGGTTGATATTTTAGAAAAAAGATATAGAATGGTTTTTCCACGACAAAACTTGATGTCAACAGTTGGGGGTTAGGAGAACGCTCAATTTACTTGGAAGCAGTTCTCCTGCACATCGTGGTTTCCCCACCTCCCAATCTCATATACGTGTTGTTCACTTGAGATCAACAACAACAACAACAAAACTTTATTTCCACTATAAGTGCAAGTGTTATAAAGTTACAAAATTTGAAAAGAAAATAGTGGTTGGACACCCGAAATAACTATATAAGCTAATCTAGTCGGGTGCCCAGATCAAACTTTATCATGTGGAAAAACATATTATATTTCTTAAATACAACAGGTTAAAAGTGGCGAGTTTGTACAACAGAAGTTTAATTTTAGTCCATTCTCTCCTCTGCTAACTTGAAGACTACTGGAATTTTCTTCGTTCTTTATTTTGTTGCTTGTTTTTAGTTGTGATTCCATTGATAGGCTTGGCTAGTGGCCTAAAGATCTCTGTGGCAATAGAAATAGAAATAGAAAAGGGTATTAGCACATATTGTGAGCTTGCTAAAATCTCTTCCCAACTAGTTTAGTTGGAACATTCATAGCAAAATATTATTGTTACACGTGCTTGAGTTTTTCAAATACCTTATTAATTACCACCATTTTAGATTCATGCAGAGAAGGCTTCCAGTCACTGGTTTGTTGAAAGCAGTTTGGAAGGCCCCATGTCGCTTAAATCAGATGTTTTACTGAATCAACTAATCTAACAGATAAAGGAAGATGAACACTGACTTGTCCTGAAGTATATTTTAAAATATAATCAATTTTTCACTGCTTATAAAGATATGTACAGCACAGCACAAGGCACAAGCGCAGTTTCTTGCTAGGACAATAAATGATTGGTCTTCCTCTTGTTAACTTCATTTATGTATTGAATTCATCATGATGATATCTAACAATAACACAGCACTTTAAACGTTAATGTTTATACCAGCGTAAATCCAATACAGATAGTCTAGTGATATGTTATATGTTTAACACATACAAATGAACATATAAGTATACATGCACGTGCAAGTATTGGTCAAATATGTTCCTTTTGAGCTGTTAAAAGATAATAATTAAGTTACTATGATTTGATGAAGAAAATTGTTACTTAGAGTGTTTAGATTGTTCTTCCATAGAAATTATAAAATAAAATATATTGGAATGATCAAGTACGGATAAATTCGATTTGATGTATATAGTAATCACAAAAATCAGCTCTAATTCTAGGTAATTCATAATGATTACAATTTTGAAGCACATATATATTTTGCACCATAGCACTTTTATCAATTTTCTGTTTACTCTTTCAAATTTGTATAACACTCCCTATTTGGGGACTCATCGACTTTGCGGACCAAGCTTTTCAAAAAATTTAATTTAAATTTTTGTCGTGGAATAGATTTAGCCTTGAAGTCTGTTCAAAAATCGTTTTACTTTTTGTTAATTTTTTGATATTAACTGAGTACAAGGCTAGATGTTTGCGAGCCGCATGAGGACAAAACCTGTGTGTCAACAAACAAACCGAGTTTAGGTATGCATATGCAGGACTGTGTGTAGTTCCAGCTAATTTTAGTCCACACAGATATTTATATCTGTTATATATTTACAACATGTTCTACATCTTTAATATTTTCGATGTAAGTTATTTTTGAAATTCCAATTAATTTTAGCTATATAGTCGAGTCTTATGCTCAAATGACACAGATCTGCAGAATATTTTGCTTGACTCCCTGGCCTTGGCTGGTAGCTGGCTTCTTTCAAAGACTCTGGTTTCGATCTAGGAGTAGAACTAAAATCATTTGTACAAGAATTTCTAAAACTGTTTCCTAATCAGTCTCTTCCGTTATATAAACATTTACGGCCAAGCTAGAGTTAGAGTTAGAGTTAGGCTTCGTACTCAAATGCAGATTGTTTGCTCAACTTGCTTCGTTGATCTATTTCAGAGACTTCGGTTGGAAATGTTAAAAATTAGATATTGCACACGAATTGCTAAAGCCACTTCCTAATCAGTCACTTTTACTAAAACATTTAGAATTCCTTAATTATGCACAAACCTCCACTTTTGTTCTGCTTAGTTCTTGTATTTATTTGAAAAATTTGAATAGCGTCAGTTTGAATGACTTTTAATAACAAATTAAGGCCTGAAGGAGAAATACAAAAACAGAATTTCGTTTGCAACAGTAGCACTGCAGCGACAAGATGAGTATTATGAAGAATCGGTTCAATTTTCCAAAATGATTTTGTTTGCTTAACTGAATTTACGGTCCATTAACTGAGTACAAACCAGCAGGCAGCATTTACAGATATACAAAACAATCGCTCTGACAGAGATCGGATCAAATCATGCTGTTTGATCACATGTAATTTGTAAATCGAGTTATTTGTTTAAGTATGTATCTTTGTGTATTTTCTTTTACTTCGCTTTGTTTGACCGTGTTAACTTTTTAAAATAAACTACGGAAGAACTCAAGATTCGACTAGTTTATACTACATCAGGCGTCACATTAATATTGCAATAATTTGAATTTATGCAATTATATTTCCACGAGTTGCTGTTGTTGCTGCTGCAATTTGATTATCTGTCGGTTGGAAACATGTTGATAAGAAGTATAAATGTGTAACGAATATAACCATAGCGTATAGTCTACGGAAATTTGTTTGGTCTTATTGTTTTCCTGAAACTGTCAGTCGCCATGGATTTTAGAAAGTGATCAGCAAAGCAATACCTCAGCTTACCTGACTTTTCATGATTAGTTTCAGACAAAAATTATTTTTCCTCTGAGATGAAGAGCTATGAAGTTATGAAATACAGGTAACTTGAAGTCTTTACCAATTTCTACCAATTACCAAGAGCATTACCTACTTTAAAACTTGGAAAAATCATATCAGTATAACAACATTCAGTGATCTGGGCTGTTTAAAAGTGAGATGTATATGCAAACTTGTTTCCAAGGTTCTTTTAAAATCACCTACATGCATGAGGAAACAATTTCCATGGAATATACGCTGATGGTTTTCCATGTTAGTTTCATCAGTTTGAAATGACATTCCATTCAAAAATGAAATAGTTTTGAAGGAGATGATTGCGAAATGGCTTTCTAATTGTATTTGTAGTCAGTAATTTCCAACAAATGCGTGTCCAGCCTTATATCCTTGAAGCATGGTTAGGAACTGGCTGTCTATCTGAATGGGCTATATTTTGAAAGTCCTTTTAGGAAGACACTTTAATCGTTTTGTGTAGGAAAGGACATAAGATTTAGTTTTGTTATAGAAATCTTGCAGAAATAGTCTAATCATTTTTATCTAACTTTTGCTGTTGCCACTATAAGGTGTTGATTATTGATTAATAGTAGCAAATTACGAGCTAAGCAAACGATTACCCTTTGAATTAACGTCTTAGATTTAATTACTGAAATTTCACACACTGAAGCAAACAGGAGCAAGAGATGATAGCGATCAGCAGAAATTATTAAATGATATACAAAAATTAGAAATTCCAGATTTCTTAGAATAACATGATGCCACACTCAGTATTGGACTTCATTCCTCAGGAATACCCAAATGAATGTGTTTGTCAGTTGTTGAAAAAAAAGACTGACAAGAAGACATTTATAGCTTAACAAATAAGCAGCCCGCAATTCATAAGTTACTTACTTTTCTTGGATTGACAAGTATTTAAAGATAATTTACTTCTTACCGCATGATCTATGTCTTACGAGCCAGCTTCACATGTGACTCGAAGCTGGCTTCAAACAAGCCGAATGAGGCTGGCCGACTAGAAAGCTCAGATACAGCTCTTTATCTAAAGCTCTGTAAATGTTATTATTTGTTATTAGTGTCACTGACTCGCAAAATTCTGCTTATTTTCACAAATAAAGGTATTAATTTCCCTTTCCTTTAGTTCTAAGTCATATCAGCCAAGTCTATTTTTTCCCCAACATGCTTAAAATATGAGACTGCAAAATAACGCCTTTCTCACTGTTCTCCGGCAGTTGCCAAACGTTTTGGAAGAGCAACTCAGTTCAGTCTATCAAGCATCAAATAGCAGGGAAACGACTACAAGTATAAGATAAGTTAAAGCGCTATTCAAAGCTTTTGCTTTTAAACGACGAAGACATAAAGACTATATTTTGTAACGTATCTAAAAGGAAGCAGAGAACCAACGAAAAATGTTGATTCTGAACTTCCCTAGAAAACTACAGCTACTTTGCTAATCAGTTCGTTTGTGTTAACAGTTGTACCAAGTCAAATAAACTAAACCAGTTATGTTAAAACTAAGAGGAAAATATATCCTGTAAATAAACATTTTGAAATAAGCGGACTCAGTGGACTACATTTAGCGTTGAAGTCTGTTCTCAAATCGTTTTTGCTTATTTTAAAAAATTAACTGAGCACAAGGTTAATCTAGATCATTGCAAAAGCCACGTAGACAACACCTGTGTGTTCAACAAGCATCCCGATAACAAATATGCATGACCGTATTTAAATGCAGTTAATTCGAGTCTAGGTTATCTGTTTTATACAACATGTTCTACCTCTTTAATCCGGCTTTTCGATAGTTTGAAATTCTATATTAATTGTAGCTACAGAGTTGATTTTTGTACTCAAAGTCAAATGCTGATTGTTTGCTCGACTTGCTTGGTTGATCTCTTTCATGCAGAGACTTCGGTTGGGAATACTAAAACCATTAGTGCACGAATTGCTAAAACCGCTTCCTAATCAGTCACTTTTACTAAAACACTCAGTATTCCTTAATTATAAACAAACCTTCACTTCTGTTCCGCTTGGTTCTTGTATTTATTTGACACATTTGAATAACCTCAGTTTGATGCAGCAGCATTGGCTGACTTGTAATTACGAAGGCCTGAAGAACAAACACAACTACATTATTTCGTTTGTATCACTAGCAATGCGGCGACAAGACATGTTGAGAAACATCCGTTCATTTTCCCCAAATAAATTTTGTTTGCTCAACTGAATTTATGATCTATTAAAGTACAAATCAACAGTTACAGATGCACAAAACAACTGCTATAACAGAGACAAAATCATGTTGTAAATGAATCAACCTTGATTGCTTTGCATAGTAAGCTATTTATCTACCATGTATCTTTGTGTATTTCCTTTTCCTTCGTTTCCGTTTGACCGATAAAGCCTTCAGTTTTAAAATAAACGATGGTGGGACTCCAGGCTCGATTAGTTTATATTATATCTGGCGGAATCGGAGTGCTCATTTAATGTATTGCAATTTTGATTTATGTGTATATATTTCCATGAGTGTAAATGAAGATATTGTTGTTGCTGTTGTTGCAATTTAATTTTTTATCTATTGGTTGGAAGCATGTTGATAAGAGTTGAAGAAGTATATATGTTTAGCGGGTAATCACAGCTTATAGTCTATGAAATTAGCTTGTTTTTACTGTTTACTTAAAACACTATGGAGTTTAGAAAGTGATCAAAGACAAAGTATTAAATAGCTGATCAATTGCCTGAGCATGTCTGAGTTTTCATGATCACTTTCATACTTAAATTATTTTTTGTCTAATGTTAAAAGCTTTCAGTGAAATTACGTAAAATAAGTTACTTGAAATCTTTACTAACTTCTATTCACGACATGTCAAGAACACTATCTAGATCTAATCTAAAAAGATCAAATCAGTGCAATGAATACTCAGTGATCTAGGCGTTTTACAAGGGACATATGCCAACTAAATTCTAATGTTCTAAGTATCCTAAATGAGGAAATAATAATCTTCATGGTTTTCCTTTTGCTAAAGTTTCATCTTAAATTAATGTGAATTGACATTTCATTCGGATATGAAATGGTTCTGTAGTGAGATGATTATGAAATGGCTTTGGAATCATTTTGAAATGACTTTCGAATGAAATCTGTGGTCAGTATCTTTGCGGCATGGTTATGAACCCGAATGGGTATATTTAACACTCCTTTCTTTGAATAAGGAAAAATACAAGCTTTACAGTATTAGTATATATAAATCTTACAGAGTTAATCTATTCGCTTTTATTTAACTCGAAATTAATTGTGTATGCTTTGGCTGTCGCCACTATATATAAAGGTGTTGGTAGTGGTATATAGCGAAGTACAAAAGGGCAAAGCAGATCACTATCCTTTGAAATTAAAATCGACACAACTGTTTTTTTTACTGAAGTTTGATTCGCAATCTGAAGCAAAAATAATGTATAGTTATAAGCAACGAGAGATACTGGCGATCAGTACAAAATTTTAAATGATTTTTCATACACATCTAATGTTAAGTGATACACAAATTAGTACTGATTCCGGATTCAGTTTCGTTCTTACTTTCTTTCTTTCTTAAAATAAAATGATGCCGTATCTCAGCTTGAGGCCTGAAAGGCATTCAAGCTTAGCATTGGACTTCAGTCTTCAGGAATGGCCAAAGGAAACGCGTTTGTCAATTGTTGAAAAAAGACTGACTTCTTACAAAAACAAAAAGACATTTATAACCTAAATCGGCAGTGATTAATTTCATGTCCTGCATGTACTTGGCAAATGACTTGCTTTTCTTGGATTGATTGGCGAAATCGCGTGACCTATATTTTTCAAGCCAACCTCGTGATTCGAAGGAGATATTGGTTCAGTCACT
>JANSTQ010136955.1:0-13465 GCA_026167885.1 Bergia puertoricense
AGTATAGTATAGTATAGTATAGTATAGTATAGTATAGTATAGTATAGTATAGTATAGTATAGTATAGTATAGTATACTGACCAGTCACCGAGCCTTCATAATCATCCCGACCCAAGAAACCCCTGGCATAAAGACTATGTTATGGAATAAATTCACCGGCTACATTATAAACTGAATTCACCAATTATATAATGAACTGATTTAAAAAAGAACTGCAATGTGAACAAAAAAAGGGAAACATGTAACAATATCAGTTTTAGTGACGTTTTTAACTTACAGGAAATGACGTTATTAATATATCACATAACAAATGTGTGACTGAGACTAAAACCAATTGAGGAACAGAAATTAAAATCGAAGTGTCATTTCGTTTTTATCTTGCGTCTCTCCTGATCTCGTTAAACTTATTGTACAACACTAAACGTTAAAGACACTTTGATCTATCCAACATTTTCCTGTGGAAAGACTCTTTGGCCGTGTCTCAGTCACTTCCTTCCCGTTCTGACGAGTGATTAAGGGGTATATTTTATATTGTCATTTAGTCCACGATGCAGACATGGATCTTTTTCATTCGTTTCGAGGTGTGTGCATTTCGGTGTCTTTGACTGGGGTGATTGTCACTCCTTTCGAAATGTCAAGCTTAGCACTTTTTCTTTCATCTTTGCTGAAACAATCCCTTTTATTGCATATTTGCAGTATATAGTAATAGTTATAATAATAGCATATAAATATGATCAAATGCGAATATACTCTGCATACAGAGTTATTCGTGTGCAACAAAATAAACAGCCGCTAACTTAATGAGTAGGCGGTAAAACACGGCAAACAATGTCTTGTCTCACTCCTTGCTGGGTGTGTTCTCAGCAAACTGAAGAGGTCAGCTAACGAAATGCACATAATACAAGTCATATGTATATTGGGCACAGAGCGCATAGAATGTTAATTATCAACTAGACTGTCAAATAAAAACAGAACAATATCGTACGTCCAAGGAAATACTGTCAAATAAAAACAGTATTTCTTGGACGTACGATATTGGCCTTCAGTAGCATGGTTGAGTATAAAATCAATATCTTCGAATGAGGCCTATAGCTACTGTGATAATATTGCAAGATATTAAAAAATATTAAAATTATCCTTCAAATTGTTCGAGCTTTCGCTGTTCTACGGCATCATCAGGGACTAATGTTATTCAGCGTCGTGGAGTTTGTAGGTCTAGCGAACGCGATCAACCGTAACAGAAACAAAAGAGTTGAATAAAATTAGTGATCTGGTTGAACAGTGATTCTGTGGGTCAGAACAAAAGCTCGTTGAGTTCATTGCATTCCGCGCGTGAATTGATTGTTGGATTGAGTTTCCGGGTATAAAAGGCTTCGAGGAAGCGCAAGTTAATGGATCTGACTCTCGGGCCTTGATCTCAACGGAGATGAGAGAGTTGTCGGGGTTCTTGTGGCATTCGAGCATGTGTCTATGTGCTGAAGAGTTTGAGCTCCCCCACATGTTCTTTAATGCGTGTCGTATGGTACTGCCGATATGAAATTCTTCGCACTTAGTGCATGTTATGCGATAGACGCAGTTACGTTTGTAGCACGTTCCTGTGTTGGCGATAGGGCACTGTGGTCTCTTGCACTTGGGTTTGGGGGGAGGGGTGTTAAGGGTGTGTCTCAGGGTGGAGGATCGGTGGGTTATGCGGACCGGACGTTCTTCATTTCGGAAGATCTTAGCGATTCTGCGGTCCAGCTTCCCTTTTCCCTGTTACCTACAAACTCCGCGACGCTGAATAACATTAGTCCTTGATGCTGCCGTAGAACGGCGAAAGCTCGGACAATTTTAAGGACAATTTCATAATCTTTTAATATCTTGCAATATTATCACAGTAGCTGTAGGCCTCATTCGAAGATTTTGAGTAGTTTCTTGCTTTTCACTTTTACTTCCTTTATTGGTATGTCAATGTAATGCGTTGTATAAGCTGATTCAAAATATTGAAATGACCACCATAGGTTTTGCTTTCCAATCCTTACTTTACTCGGAAATGTTAAATAGTACCAAAAGGAATGGAAGAGCTGTTTGTTGCAGCAATTATTTTAGTGTTACTGCTGTGTGCATGCGTGGATTTGGACAAACTGCAAATAATTGTTTCGTTGCATACCCATGCACGTTAAAGCTGCTACTTTGGTCTAAATAGAAAGGATGGAGGCTTGTTGAAAATTTTAATACCTAAAAGAGCGACCATCAAATCTAGAGAAGGGACTCTTTTTTCGAAAATGTCAGGCAAGTGGAAGTTTCTACATCAAAAATCCTGCCAGAGGAGATTACAATAATAGATATATTTATATTTATAATAATAGATATATTAATATTTACAATAATAGATGTATCAATATTTACTTCAACACAGGTTCCTTGGGGTTACTTATGAGGACGCTTAACTTAAAGTTTGCACATATATATGTGATTCATTCTGACCTGGAAATGAAGGCACAGCAGTGAATGTGGCTTGAAACCCTCGAAAAACGTTGCTACGGTCTGAAGTGAACTTAACCCGCAGTGACCCACTATTAGCATAAACGGTTCGAGCTCTGGTCTTCCCACAGTACTTGTGTAGAAGAGGAGAATCAACTGCCAGGCCATTTCTCACTTCCACGTAATCCATGTTGCATTTGGGATCAGGCTGCAACTCAAACGACAAGAATTTCAACGCTGCACTTTTGTTTTGGGGCACTGTTATTAGCCAAACACAGGTCTGGTTGTTGTCATAGACTCTTGGAAAATACGGACTTCTAATGGTACCACTGGACGCCTTGATCACTTGTGGTGTTTTGGGACAACCTGAGAAGAACAAATATGGAAGTGTTTACAAATAGTATATTGTTAAGAAATACTTTTTTTACAGAATATGAAACAGAAAGGATAGTACAGCCCGGATTTTCAAATTTTGTGAATGTGGCTAATGTTGGTTTACATTAGTTAAACACGAAATCAGTCATATATTAGGAATGACAAGAGAAACAACATCCCAGGTCTAAGGCCTCTTTAAGTTAGTTTCCTCGTGACGTGTACGATCTTCGCGCTTAGCTGGTAGTTTTTAAATCACTTTGTTTCTGGATGCAGCTGCAAGTGCGGCATAAATTCTGAAGTTGTATTTGCCGTAAGTTTCTGAATGGGGTAGCTTTCTCTTTCAAGAAAAAAAGAACAAGTAACAAAAAATGTGCTAATCTGACCAGTTGTCTTGCTAAAAAGGGCCATTTGCCTGAAAAAAAAACCTCTAGATTTGTTTTTAGTAATTGTGTTTTGTTATAAAAAGTTAACAACTGAAGTAGTTGTTGTGTGCAGGCACCCCCTCCCCCCTCCCCCCACGGCCA
This sequence comes from Bergia puertoricense, assembly GCA_026167885.1. Lineage (NCBI taxonomy): Eukaryota > Metazoa > Cnidaria > Anthozoa > Zoantharia > Parazoanthidae > Bergia > Bergia puertoricense. Next base: position 3,363 of record JANSTQ010136955.1, read on the forward strand.
TGGAGGACCGTGACAGTCCGCTCAGTCAATAAATAAAGTTAACTATAGGAGATAATAAATAATAATGTCTTTTTGAGAAAGTCTTTTTACTTAACCTGTAAAGCAATCTCTATAATCACTCCATTGCAAATGTTTTGGGTTTTTTTCCATCAAAAATAAATACCCAGAGCTGTTTTTCTGTTGAACTGACGAAATTCTAGTATGAAAGTAAATCGAATTGGTTAACACAGACTGCGATAATTGCGATCTGCTGATTTTCTTGGTCTGACATCTTGTAACCTTTCATTTGGTTTTATTAGATTTGTTGCGTATAAAGTAAATATTTTGTATATTTACTTTTGCACAGGTCAAATCATCGATTTTTCTCTAACTTTGCGTGGAGCCATTTTTTCGTTCCAAGTTATTTCGGTCAAACTTTCTTTTGTGTACGAAATAACTAAACCTTCCTTCCCAGGGACAGAGATTGCCTAAATAAACAATGAATTTTGTGAATTTTGTTCGTAAGTTGTTAGTTGCTTTCAATACAGCACTTTAGAAATGCCAATATTCTCTCGTTCCAGTTCCCTAAGGGGACAAAGTGCTGCTTCTCGCGTACTGTATTTTGTCTCATTAATTAAAAAAAGTTACGAACCTCTGATTCTACGATGGACTGGAACGAAAGAAAATTGCATTTGTAAAGTGGTGTATTCCATTACAATAACTGGCAAAGCTTATTATGGTGTTTCATTGTAACTGTCCAGCGAATTGGCAATTTTTACCAGTTTTTCTAAAACAACAGTTAACGTGGTTTTCAAAATTGCATTTTTGCAGCAAATTGAGATCATTTTATCTCATTTCTACTTGTTACCTGGGATTGTAATAAACCTGCTGCCATTTAAAAATAATTTCTAAATCGAGGGCAAGTTATACTTTCTCTTCCGTCTTGCTTTTATGAGACAAGCTGTAGTAAGACAAAAAAACTAGATGCGTTTAAATAATTATACGCAAAAACATTAGTGTAAAACTAACGTGTGTTTGGAGGTTACCAAAAGTTAAAACTGTGACAGAAACGTGACCTTTGGCATCATGTACCAGAATGGCCCAAGTAAGGAAAAATTATGTCACTTTGGGCTAATCTTCTTTTAGGAAAAGCTTTTCAAATTTTCTAAGGTTATCGGAAAATTTTGGAAACTGTCCAAAACTAGCCTCCCCGCAGACTCTGTTATTCTCCTTCGCTGCGAGGGGTCTCTCCCTCGGAAAAACTAATCTTGCGACTCGTGAATCTAATGGCTTCCTTTTCATCGTTGCCCTTTGACCACTCATAGATCGCTTCGAACAATCTGCATGATCAAGGTGTAAAACAGCCCCGTGTGAGTTGAACATGATGAAAACACTAAAATGGAAATCTGCCACCGAAAGGTTTCTAAAAGATTAGTTTTCTAATGGTGTGAGTCAGCTATTTATAGTAAAGTTCATGATACTATTGCTTTTTGTCGATTCTCTGCTGCAGCAGTAGGAGGATTGTTTTCATTCTTGACTTTTAAAAAAAGATGTTCTTGTAAACTTTCCCAGGTACTGCAGTCGATTTGGAAAGACGTTAACATTTCGGACGAAAGAAAACACGCAAAATTTACGACACTTCCGGTAGGACGAGACTTTTGAAAAGTAGGCGACGAAACCACCTTTTAGTCTATTTGTTTTTTAAAATGTTTTATCTATACGAAAAAGGTGCACAATGCTTTTGTAGTTTTACTTAATTTTTCTTCTGACATTACAATTTTTCAGTGATTAAATTCGTACAGGAATTTTGAAACTTAGAGCATATTACTCCTTTTGCGTTTCTCTATAATATGCAGCAAAGATTGTTGTTTTGTCTTTCTCGCATTGTGTGAAAATGGAAACCTGGAAGTTTAAACCAACTTACAATCTCAACAATTTTAAAATACTTTGATGCAAACATGCCATGCAAAAAGTTTCTGAAACGTAAGTTTTTGTAATATATTATATACTTTCCCTTCAGATATCTATGACAAATATCTTTAAGTGGGGAATTGATTGAGAAGAAGCTAAGGCCCACTTTTGGGGACGAAACTAACTCTTGATTCAATTCAACAAGGTTTTCCGATTCATCCGATTCAATGAATCAAAGATAAATGAGTCACAATATCACTCGTACAACACGACAGGGTGGTAAACCGAAAAGCAACTGGGAGGGAATAATTTAGTTAATATTCTCTGAAATTCTGAGAAACGTTTCTCATAAATTTACCTTCATATTCTCACAAATATTAATGGTCTTAACAAACTTTTTTTTGAAGCGTGCAAACCCACAGAATTCTCACAGTTCTCTCATTGATCTGCAGTTTCTCTATTCTTTTTGTAATACGTGAAATCGAGGCACGATTTTGCTCCGAAAGGGATTTGTCACCTGTGTCTTTGCCTCCACAAAATTGTCACGTTTTCAAATTGGAACTTGTTTTAAATTGAAAAATTATGAAACGTTCCCGCTCGTTCACTTCCTCTGCAAGTAACTTCCAGAGATAAAAAAAACATTTATAAAGACTAGCAAAAGTTATTGGGTTGCAGTCATCTGACTTTTGATAAGCGGTGTCACTTCCGGTTTTCAGATGGAGGGCAAACATAATGACTGCCGTTCAGCAAACACGCGTACTCGAACAAAATTAAAAACAGCATATGAATGTCGTATTTTCGTTCACGATTTCGACAGCTTAACTTGCGCTTCTTTTCTCTGGTTTTATTTTGGTTGTTTTCTCTCCATGAACATGACTCCGTGACGAGCCAAGCGGATTTCACGTCACGTGCAACCCAAAAACATATGTCAAACTTGTTTTCATCAAATTTTGGTTCAATGTAAAATAACTTTCCTGGACTGTTTTGTATAAGATTCCCCTTTGAATATAGCTTTTTTTTTTTTTCAAATGGCTTCTCTTACCTGGAATCGAAGGTACGGCAGTGAATACGGCTTGAAACCCTCCATAAACATTACTGAGGTCTGATCTGAATTTAAGCCGCATTGATCCACTATTAGCGTGCAGGGTTCGTGGACCGGTGAGACTTCCACAGTACTTGTGTAAAAGAGGAACATCAACTGCCAAGCCGTTTCTTACTTCCACGTAATCCAAGTTGCACTTGGGATCAGGCTCCAACTCAAACGACAAGAATCTCAACTGGACAGTCTTGTTTTGGGGCACTGTTATCAACCAAACACAAGTCTGGTTGTTGTCATAGCCTCTCGGAAAATACGGGCTTGAAATGGTACCGTTTGAGCCTTTGATCTCATGAGGTGTTTTGAAGCAACCTTGGGAAGAACAAATATAGAAGTATTTACTTAATTATCTAGAAACATTGGCCATAATATGTAATAGAAAATGTAGTGCATGCAGGCTGGATTCTTAATTATTTCTTAATTTTACCCACTGAATATTCTAAAGTTGGTTTGCATTTTAAGAATTCAGTCATATATTGTGAATGACAAGAAAAACGGCATTTCAGGTCTGAGGCCTCTGTGAAGCACATGTTTTCTCAAATATTTCTGACAACTTCGCATTAAAGGCAAAGGAAAGTGGGGAGCCTTCCCATTTTGATTTTCCGTTCTTTCATGTTTCTTTGAACTTTGAACTTTATTAAAACGTAATTCACCTAGCAGTAAAAGGAAAATGAATTGCGTGAATTTTACATGACTATAAAACCCATTAAACTATATCTGCTTAGCTACTTTCATGATTGTACAAACTGCAGCTTTTTAGAATAAAAGAGTTTGCAAAACGATTAGTTTTTACCGGCGGTAGTTTGAAGTATCTTTGTTTCCTAAGGCTGTAGGTCCGGGAGCAGGGAACGCAGCTTTTTACTTTTGTTGTCTAAAACTTTCTGAAATAATTGTTTTGTTAAAGCTTCGCGGTGGTCATGAACTGCGTCCAGGTTTGCACAAGCTAAGGCTTCAACGTAAGGTTATTCAAGAAAGATACAAGTCGACATAGCTCGTTTCTGAATTCTTTCCAGATCTTTTCTCAAGTAGTTCGGTATAGCGTAGTGGTATACTGGGCAGGCACAATCCAACGAAGAGCGGATGCAGGCAGAACAGTACATTAAGGGGTCACTGATTGGAATGTGTTTGCTCGCTTGAGCTGGTCAAGAAAGTAATGACGATTATTTTCATTAAATTTTAAAAAGTAAACTGGCCGATGCCATAGAGTTGAAGATTGGCTTAAAAGCGGCTGACTGTAAATATTGAGAACTCGCGGATAAAAGTGGCTTTTCGATTTTTTTATATTTTGTCCAGAAAACTCCTTTGGTGAACTGTTATCGAAAATCAAAATAAAACTTTCCAGATAAATTCTGTTTTCGAGCAATTTGGCAAAACTTGAAATTCCGCGTCCGGTTCAGAGACGTCATTAAAATATTGCCATGAAATTACGCAAGTTTAACACGCTTGCAACGCAAAATGCTCTTTCATATTATTACGAACTTTTTCACTTCATCAGTTTGACACTTTGTGAACCCGAAAATTTAAAACAATATGAAATAAATGGGTTTTTTTTAAATGAATTTTAGTACTCCCGAAGTTTGCTACTTTCAGCTGCTTTGACAAAAACATTTTAACCGGGAACTTCAATGGCAAAAATGAGGCGCCGGTATTTTGATTTTAACAATAAATTTTAAAATACTGGAAGACAGCATATTTGTCTAGTTATATATATAAAACTAGCTTGGGTAATTTAAAGAGCTTCTGTCTCCGAGGCTATTTTGTTAAAATCACAAATGTCACGCCACCGAAAAAGAGCAGACATTTATCAAACTCTTAATACTTACTTTGGTTTTGCAAAAAATTTGACTGATTATTTCATGCGCGTTAATGAAACAAGAAGTCCTTAAAATAGTTGTATTTTAATACTTTAACGACAAATACAAAATAACTGCATGAAACATATGTATACGTACAGATCGAGAGCTGAATGGACACATTGACGAAAGATCAAATGTTTGTACTGCGCAGCCACGGGTGAACACAAAGTCAAAGAAAACATTTTAACTACCCTTTCTTCATTTGCTAATATTTGTCTGAAACATCATTGGCATATGATAATTTTAAACAAAAGATCTTGAACACACTTATTTATTTATTAGACAATATATGAATGAAAATGTTGTTTAACTAACAACTCTTTCATACATAAATTAACATGTGGCAACGCAGTGACTTTCTGCATGAAGTGACAGTAGCTGTAAACGGTACGCACATGCAGTCAGCAATAGTTTATTGGTTGAATGCACGGAACAGTTTCTATACCGTGTAGTGAATAGCGAATCAGACGAAATAAATAGAAACTATTAAGAAAAGACAAAATACCGGCCAAAACTAGCGATTGTCGTAACAAGAGAATATTTTGACAGCATTTGTCCGTTCATTCGAACAGGTATAATTTATGTAAACAAGTTACGTCAAACGATCATAAGAAGTCATTTTAAAATCAGTGCAATCTTCAGAAGTTGGTGAAGGTAACGTTCGAAATTTTCCATTATACCGCATGATGAACATTTTTGACACACTAAATAAAGCCTGCCATAATAGTAAATACAGCGATTTAGTCAAGACCAGGAGAGTTGGATTACAGTATGAAGACGAAACGGGGGAGGGGAGGGGGATGTTTTTGTGTCGTTTCTTCTCAGTGATCCATTTAAAGAAAGAGTCTACTATAATTCTACTTGGCAGAGTAAATAGTTTTTGTTGGTTCCTAGTAATATTAGTAAGAAAATGAATTATAAATATTGTGGTTTTAATCATCTTTTAGGAATATCATTTTATAAACTGAGCTAAAATTGTGGTAAGACCACCCTTAATTTGTATACCGCGTATTTATTCGATTAAATTAACGCCGCGGCGTTTATTACATTTTTCGTGATTCGAGCGCGGCGTTTATTCGAGGGCAGCGTTTATTTAAAATCCAATTCATTTCTTACAAACAATAGCAATTGGACGATTGAACTTTTAAAAACAGAAACATGTTTCAGTGTTTGTCTGAAATGTCATTTACACTATCGTTCTCACTTTGCATTTTCATACGATTGCGATACATGTCATAGAATAAAGTTCACTCAATTTCAATGTCACTGTCCTCTTCGTGATCCGAGTCCAAAAGCTGTAATGTCGGATATGCTTCCTCGACATCAGAACTTGTACATTCAAATGGATTTGTATCTGGTTCATCGTGGATGCGGCATCTATTCGAGGGCGGCGTTTATTAATATTTTTTCTGTCAAGTGCGCCGTTTATTCGAGGGCGGCGTTTAATCGAATAAATAAGGTACGCATTGTATTTTAGTGGTGTAAAATGTTGACTTTCAATGTCGTGATTACTTTTAAAGAGTACTTGAGAGAAAGCAAAAAAAAAAAAAAAAAAAAAATTCCAAATGCAGACTGTGCATTCCAAAATCTGTAATAATAAAAATGGAGTTTTAAAAAAGTATTTGCATGACGCACCGTAACATTTTATGTTTATTTGTTTCATGCAAAAAGAGGGATTTTAGAATTAGAAGACGTTTACTGATGGAAGTTCAGGTCATTGGAGGAGACGCTTATTTCAGACTGGGTGCTTACTGAAATAATAAACCAATAAACACAACCAGAACTAACTGACTAAATCCTAGTATTTTCAATTTTGGAGCTAGACAATTTGTTTCAACATAAGTAATTTGTGCATGCCTGCCAGTTCCACCTGCTAAGCAAAGAGTCAAGCGTCCCCAACCACTAAAACGATTGTGTTTGCATTGAGTGACGCGAAGGAACAGTTGCATGCGTTGGAAAAGTGGCCACGCCCATACCACACACTGTGACCATTCGGCAGCTTTATCAACCAGTATGGCGACGGTGAATTTACACCAAGCTGACTACCAGGCCACCGTTGAGCCCAAAATTGCAAGTTTTGCACAAGTTTTGGGATTTGTAAAAACCTAAACGTTTCTTAACAATTCGCTACGCCAGCTGTTCCTTCATTTCGCACTCTTTCACTTAAAAACAAATATAAAGCGAATGGACGATACATAAAACTGAAAAAAAGATAACTAAGAAAGACCATTTTCAGCAACTGCCATCTAAGCCGTTACCATCCCAGCTGCAAAAGTTGTTAGTGTGAAACGGTGGGGGAGGTATTAGAGACTATCAGTAAAGCAATTCATGAGGTGCACTTTGGTCCGGACAAGGACCGAGAAGAGACTGTCTGCTTCGCCTGCTAAATAAAGAAAAAACTTAAACGTAAATGCGGCCGGCAAATTGATTGATTAATTTCTTTGTCCTTTCTCTCTTTCTTTGTTTTCTACTTAATTTCTTTCTTGCTTTATTTGTTTGTTTGTTTGTTTGTTTATTTATTTATTTATTTATTTATCTTTTAATTTATTAGTAAGGATTTATAAACAGCCGTTGACAATCATCAACATCTTCACAAGTGCGCGAAGTAAACATTTGTTTAAGTTTTATTCAAAATACGCAACATGTTATGAACATATTGCGGAAAACGACGATCAAAATCCAATCAACAGTCATTTCGTTCGGTTTTGATTGAAACTGCGTAGAAAAATAAACTTTGTACGTCTTAAAAAATTGTAAAAAAAGCAAATGCAGTAGCAATTCTTAAAACGCGGGTACAGATTTTTTTCCTATCTGGCCCAAGTACGTGACCAGTACTAAATTGAATTGACGACTACGGGGCCTTTTTTATGTATCACACACGACTGGGCAATGAAGTCCCTTTCTTAACGACTTTTAATTAGAGCGACTTGTTTGAGAAGCGTGGTATATCGTAGAATTTTAATGTTGCCTGGTAGAGGTATGCCGGATAAACGGGCAGCTTTAAACTCAGTGGCTAATCCATTGGACCAGTTGATGAGGATGTAGTGCATTAACTTCGATCGAGTAAATCTAGTTGTTTGGCTGACACAAGAAGTGTGGTGGAGGGGGGAAGGGGGGGGGTTGAATAAGGTTGCGGATCGTCGGATTTCGCAAATAATCTTGAGCGGATTTAGGATTCAGAGTAAAATTTTGACGGATCTGCGGATCCTGCAAATGTTGCGGATTGCGGATTTATAAACTTTTTCTCCCCCAATTCTGGTTTTGTTCCTTAACAAGTTTTGACTGTGGATCCCAATCCTCTTACGAAATTTTTTGATTTGGTTTTCTAATGGTTGAAATGTGTAGTATTTCGTTTACTTTCAACCTGAAAGCATTAGGGAACTCAATAAAGCGTTTTGCTAGAATACTTTCCCCAGTGCAACTATCAAAGATTTTGCGGATCCGGATTTAAACAGATATTTTTGCGGATCGGCGGATTTGGGTGTCAAATCGTGGCGGGTCGGCGGATTTCCATATCCCTATTCACCCCCCTCCTAGAAGATCTTGTTTGGATTCAACCGACAAACGGGGAGCATTTTAACTGACAAATTCAAAGAGCTGCTGAAGATATTCTTAGACCTAAGCAAAGCGTTCGATACAGTGTATCATAACATCTTAATTAAGAAACTAGAGTACTATGGTATAAGAGGAATAGCTAATGAATGTTTTCGACCTTATTTAAGTAACATGAAACAATTTGATACGATTGGAAATAATTGTCTGAACAATGCCGTATGACTAGGGGGTTCCCCAGGGTTCAGTTCTTGGTCCCCTCCTCTTTTTACTTTATATCAATGATTTTAACAAAGTATTATTGGCACTAGATCTTCGGTTTTATGCTGATGATTCGAATTTATTTTTCTCCCATAAAAGCTTGCAAACACTCGAGCTAATAGTTAACAATTAGCTAAGTAAAGTTCATGAACGGCAATGTGCCAACAAACTGTCACTGAATACAGATAAGACTAACTACATTTTATTTTACACATCACAAAAAAGGTTATCTGACTCTTTCGTTCTACGACTAAACGATAAGCAGATCACTCAAAATAAGTCTGTAAAATACTTAGGAGTGCTAATAGCTGTCATTTGAATTTGAAAGAACACATTTTCAACATCTGTACAAAGCTATCAAAACGCATTGGCATTATTTGCAAACTGAGGTATTTTGTAAAAACTATTCTATAGTGTTATCTATCTTATTCTCACATATGACTGTATGGTATGGGGTAGCACTTACATTATTAATATTAAACCTCTAGAAATCCTACAAAAGAGAACAGTTCATGTTTTAACTTTTTCCAAATTTGATGCACACACCAGTCCCTTCTTTGTAAAACTTAAACTCCTTAAAATGTATGAAATAATCCTTTTCTATACTGCATGTTTCATGTACCATTACTCGAAATCGAACCTCCCAAAAGCTTTTGACACTTTCTTTTTGCCCATTAGGACTAGACACAGTTACAACACACATCTGGCTTCTAAATCTATTTTTGCTGTCCCAAAAATTGCAACAAATAATGGAAAATCTAATCTTAAATTTTTTGGCTCAAAAGTTTGAACGAAATTTATGAAACTTTCAAAACTTTGAGTTTTTGTTGCTTCAAAAGAAAACGCAAAAATCACGATATGTATATTTGACTCCACCTCTACATTTTTGTTTTCTTATCTGGCTCAGTAAAAGGATTTGTAAGTTTTGCACTTTATTTGACAATTATGAGTTGTATATTTGTGTATATTGTGTCTACTTTATTTTGTTATGTATTTCCTACATGTTTGACCAAAACATATTAATTCGGAATATAATGGGCACCCGACTAGAATTTCCCAGCGAGGCTGCCAGACAACAAAAGTCTTCCGAGTCTGTAGACTAGTTTTTTCCACAGCGAAGAAGAACAATGATCTGCGAGAGGCTGTTCGATAAGTATTGCAAAAGCTTTTAACGGTACCAGTTTTAGGACTTGGGAGAAGTGTTGCTTTCTGAATCACTGGTATTTTGAGGGGGGGAGAGGGGTCATGGCATTTTTTATCCAGCTGAACTGGAGGGGGTCAAGAGTTTCTGCTGATGTTCATGATGAATCTTGCCAGCCCCCCAGGCATAAATAATGAATGGTCCCTTACTGACACTGAAGAAATGATGACCTCATGACTGCTGTTAATTAACAATGGTCAATCAGTGGGATCTTTCACAATCACAGTTAATGACTGCAAATGCCAAG
>JANSTQ010136966.1:0-13464 GCA_026167885.1 Bergia puertoricense
GGGTGAAATTTTGCATATATTATGTCGAGCCGACAGACCAAATTCTTGCAAAACAAAGGGAGTATTTCGGCTGATTAACAGCTGATGTTAACACCCCGTAACGGGACTGTGAGCACATACAATAGCAAATCAAAATTATGCGCGGGACATTTCAAAATTCATGTGGACACACGTGCGTTGGCACGACACGTTTTCTAAACGTTTCGTGAAAAAAAACTGAGCTGAGCTGTAGAACACAAAGTGTAAAGTTGTTACGTGTCTAGGTGTCACCGATCTCCTGTTTCTTCGGTTTGTGTGGCTGGTGTTAAACTTGAACAGCGAACGAAAGAGTTAACTGTGCATTTATTAGGTGAGTGTATTTTTTATGTGTTCATCTTGCGAACTCAAATAAGCGAACGAGCCACCAATCGACGCCATTAATTTGAGGACTCGACGATCTTCGCTTGACTTTGGCTTGACTCTTTCGTTTGGATGTTCGGCAATATTGTCAGGGAATATCTACAGAGTCATGATGTGAAGTTAGAGGCCATTAATCCGGCTGCCGCAGTGGAAGACAGCGTGTATTAATCAACTTCGGTTTCCATAGAAATATATAAACAATCAAACACTTGCACACAGCTCACCACACTCAAAAAAATGAAAGTTTATGACAGATATCTTCATTTTTCTGTTGTTTACCTCAGGTAGGTAAAACCGCAGAACATCGGAGTCGGTCTGATCATCATTCTCAAAAGTTGTAGACCGCAGACTGAAGGATACATGTATAACCTGCTACGTGCCCAAACTTTGAAAAACTACGAGAAAGAAACAAAACTTTCTGTTACTTAACTCAAATTTTGAAAGATCGAAACTTGTGGCATCTGTTTGGTTTATTTTGGTTGATGCCTATTTTGAATGAGCCAAAACACAGGAAATGAGCCGAGTAAGCAAGCAAGAAAGACTTAGTTATTAATATATCATTTTGCATATGAGCTCTCGCTATGAAAATCTTAACATGTTCGACCACATGGTGAATCGAATGATCGTCATCGAAAGTCGTTTGCTCTCACAAAACAATTTCCGCTTTAACTGAGTCTGCATGAACCACATTTGACAGTTGTTTGAGTTCTGAACCGCGTTCCAAATGAACGTTGTATTCCAACTTGGTTTTTAACAACAAATAGAATATCAAATTGAACTACTGTCAGTACAGTGGTTGGTAGTTTATAGTTATCCATATTGTCAATGCGTTTTGAAACCAACAAGATTTAACGTATCTACTTCTTCAATTCGCTTCACGGATCGTGTTTGGTGTTTGTCTTCCCACAGCAATCCACAAATTCATCCAGATTCGTAAATGCTTTGGAGTTAAGATTCAAATAGCCGCTTCCAGCCGCTTTAATCACAAGTAACACTAATGAATTATAATAACTGCTCCGACAGCAATACCACGCAACATCGCGTGAGGACTCATTATATAATTCAACTTGCCTTTGTCATTTAACGTTGAATCTCCGCGCAACACAAGAAATAAAAACTAACATATTGGGACACACGCAATATAAGAGGAGTTTTACCACAAAAGAGATGTTTTATGATTGGTTAGTCAATTTACGGTCATTTTAGCCGCCATCTTTGAATAAATATCAATTAGAGATTTCAAAAGAAGCGTCCGCTCTTTTAAAAGCCTTTACGTCAAACAATACCTTGGGAAAACAATAATTCCTTACAACATTAGGCCGGAGACAAGTCGTAATGAAAACAAAATGAAAAGAAGATAACAAAAGAACAAAGGAAAACGCCTTGCGAAAATAACGGTAAGTGCATTACAAAATGCATTATGAGGCTAGTAGTATAGTATGCACCGAATATATATACTTATACTAGTAAGGCTAACCTGAAGTAGACTCCGTGTGATTAACATTGGATTTGACCGATCCAATCCTCAGGATTCGGTTGTCATTCGCCTTTCCAATATTTCCATAAGTGTCAGCTATGGAGTTAACTTCAACTACGTCACCTATTGCTGTCCCTGTACCATGAGCTTCAAAATAATCGATATCACTAGGATTCAGACCTGATTCTTCCAACACCATCCGAGACAGTTCTGCTTGAATTCTAGCGCTAGGAGCGGTGACTGGCATTGCGTTTTGTCCGTCGTTATTAGTACCGCAAGCTACAACCTACAACAAAAAGAAGTTTTCATCAACAAAAAGTTTTGAAAACGTTTTTTTTCTTGCTGTTTCAGAATGATATCAAAATTTCTTTACAGGCAAAAAGTCGCTCCCTGGCCTCATGTCTTATACCAAATATGGAACCACGATAAAATCTTATTTGGAATTACGGAGACTTCAAATTGAATGACTCGTTTTGAGTGAATATATATATTTTGAGCGAACCATAGATACAAGGACTGTAACTGCTTGACAACCTATTCCTTCAAAAACAAGCATAAAACTAAATATATTTTTCTGGCTTCCGAATTGAATTTATAGTATAGATGCACACTATTCTACGGTATAAAACGCTGGTGAGACAAACAAGTGACTCAGTGAAGCAGTTTTCTTACTTATCTGCACTTGAAGAGTTTACCTCTAATCTCGACACAATTTGATAATTTATGGTAAAATGCCTCACGTATCGTATCTCTTCCTGGAAAGTGAAAGGTCCTCAGGTAATGTTCCGCATCAAATTGCACCAAATAAGTCCAGAATGTTACTTGAAGTTTGAACAAGAAAATAATAATTTTAAAGTGGCTCTGATTAAAGTTTGAGCTGATGATAAAGATACAAAAATTACTTGCTTAGCCAAATTTTGGAGGATTATTGTACATATTCCTAGACGCAGTATGGCAAAATATAGCATAGATAAATGATGAAACTAAGGGTGGCGATGCTGGCGTAAGAGTTTGTTACACTTATAAAACCTATATAACCCGCTAGTTTTATTTCGGATGCAATTGAAGTTCATCCCCAATGATTCATCTGTTAAAAATAATTTAACTGGCACAAGTTTGTTGAGATTTGTGACTTGCCGACGTGCCAGTGAGTATTATCAGAGATTTTTTGAGGTAAGTGGAAACAGCGTAGCAAAGTGGGTTGGTGTTGGAACCCAGAAATCCCAAAGTTGAGTCCAGTCACCACTTGGAGCTTAGCCCCAACCCTGTGATCCCGTGTTTACGTTCGTTTTTGGTCCCTATTTGTTCTCAGCCAACTGGAGTGTTGGAGAGTTGGGGATTTTAACCAATTTATTTTCCATTGGAATATTATTTTACGTTTATTCTAATTATAGTGCCCCTAATAAAAGGATTCAAATCTTCTAAATACTATGGCAATCAAAGCTTTTTATTTTATTAATCTGTGTTGATGAAATTTGAACACCCAACAATTTTCAATGAAAACACTATCGTAAAGTCTCGAAGTAAATTTTACACAACGGAATTCTAAAACGTTTGAAGTAAATATTTCAGAAGATTATAACTTAGTTTCGGTGTCACGACCTTGCATGCAACTCATGAATTGTTAAGTCATAGTTTAGGTAGCTTTTTGAAATACCTCACAGTACGTTTCATCGGCATCTAACTTTGCTTTGTCCGTCAACTTGAGCACAACAGCAGCAAAGCCCTCTCCACGACCGTACCCGTCAGCTGAGATATCAAAGCTCTTGCATCGACCGTCAGGAGCAAGAAAACCACCAGCACTTAACGAAATCTCTTGTGCAACACTCAGTACAACGTTCGCAGCACTTACAATAGCGACGTCGCATTCCCCTAAATGAAATGAAACAGTTTTAACATACAGTCAGTCTCGTGCAGTACTATAAAATTTCAACGAGTAGCTACTGTAGCAGCCAATAAAGACTTGTACTTGTTCCTCCATCAATGTAATTACCGAGGGGAGTCGGGGACTTTTGCACCTGTTGGCTCTTTTCCCCGTGTATGGGAATTTTACAATGATTGGTTCCACGGTTTGATTATTTTGACATGGGATTGGTACATGTCACTGGGTTTGACCAAAATTATCATGTCCCACCCTCGCAATTTGGCATTTTTCTATGACTTTGGTCGTAACAATTTATTATTGTATTTTTTCTTCCTGCTTTTATGTGTAATCAATTTTACGTATTACGTTTTCTTTTAACTTAAAACTGCGCCTTGCATGGGATCTCGTATTCTGTTCGCGCTATGTCTTATTTGGGTATTTGAATATTTGTTCACGGCTAAATTACTGGAATTGCTCTTTTCCAGAAGTACATTTGTACGGTATTTATCCAAAGAATGTTAAAACAAAACTTCTTAATCCACTAAAGAGACAGTGACCAATCACTACTGTCAAAGTTCCGTGCATTTTAAAGCAGATAACCACTTTTTGTTCCATCCCGGAACAAAAAAATTGACACCTACAATCCAACTTAAATGCTGCCTAAAACAGGCCATCCGTACCATTTGTGTCTTGGAAAAACTGAGACTGGTATCCGAACAGTGCCTTTTTATAGATGTTTTAACTTGAATCAGTTTTCTTGTCAGTAGACCTTGAGTCCTTTTAATACGCAACTTACCATTTCGTAGACTGTCCGCAGCAATCTTGAAAGCCAGTAATGAGGACGAGCAGGCCGTGTCAACAGTGATACTTGGACCAGTAAAGTTAAAGGCGAAAGAAATTCTGTTTGAAATCATGGAGGCGGTAGCACCGGTAGCAGCAAACTAAAAAAAAGAAATAATTTTGGACATATTCTTGGGTTGTAACCAATCCCTGGAGATTTAGGGAACAAAGACATCACGGCCATGTTGGTTTAACATACGATAGAAGTTAACGAGAACTAGTTTGTTAAGTTCAGCCAATGTATATCTGGCGACGTCACGTGTAACCGAAGAATTCTTTATCTTTAAATGCCTTCATGAACGGGAAGGGTAAGTTTTTTAATAGGAAAAAAGTTATAGCTGTGAACTTCGTTATATAGTTTATTTATATATCATAAATATAAAATAAATTTAAAAAAATATGATCTTAATTGTTTCAATGTCTTTAAGCTCTCAGACTTCTTTATTTGCAATTTTAACAACAAAAGACAATTTCTCATTACTCTTACCATTAAGCTACCAGGAACATTTTTATAAATTGACAAAGAGAAAACAAATACACTGACGTGTAACGTGTAACTCAAGTAAAGAGATTTTATTAAATACTTCTGTAGTTTCGAAATTTCCGGTTTCTCTTCTGAAGCCTCAGGCCTTAACTGCACTGAGAATAAACGTCACAAATCAAGGAAATATAAAGAAAGCAAAACAACATACACTACCTGATCGATATAGTCCAGTCTTGTTCTGTCGCCACCCATGTCTTTGAAATCCAAGTTCATAATACCGACAAACACACCAGTCTTGCCCTTCTGAAGATGATCTAAATTTAGACCTGCATCCTCTATTGCTTCATAGACAACTTCAAGTGTGATCTTTTGTTGTGGGTCAATCGCTCTTGCTTCCTGAGGTGACATCTTGAAGAAACTTGCATCGAATAGTTTAATCTCCTCTAGGAAAGATCCTTCCATTGTGCAAATTCTTCCGCTTACAAAGCGTTTTGGGTGGTAACGTTGGCTCAACTCAGAATACTCTCTTTCTCTGTTTTCAGGAAATTTCCCTACGGCACATATGCCATTTACAAGCATATCCCAAAACTCATCCTTGTTTTTTGCCTTTGGGAACCTACATGCAACTCCAACCACAACAACCCCACTTTTCCTTGATCTCAACCGTCTTGCAGTGTAGGTGGAAATATTTCCAGTATTTATTTCTTTCCATACATATACCAAACGACGGGTGCAGACACTGTTGTGTTTAAACAACGTTTTAAGTTTTTCAAGAAACAGCAACGAAGCTGGTAAAAGCACAAGTGAGTGTAGAAGCCCAAAGACAAGAACAAGAGGAAGAACCTTAATAAACAACAAGTCGAGATTATGGAAAACAAATCCTAGACTAATGGACCCTAGAGTTGAAATTAAAGCTCCCACAGTGACTGGAAGGCCCGTTGAGCAAAGACTTTCTGACAGTCGATCTTGGGCAGTCGAACTAGTATTCAACGCGAAAGACTGTGCAATTTGAATGCTGAATCCAACAGCTACCAACAGTGTTGTGAAACAACCAAGAAACGAGATAGTAGTAAGTGGAACATTGAATAAGGACATCAGCGCACACAAGTCCAGCAGTTGAAGAGAAAGTCCGCTGATTATGAATATGGCATTTATTGGGCTTACTGTGTAAATTAGAACAGAACAAAATACGCTTAAGCCCAAAGAGACCAAAATAGAAATCGATTCTTCTCGAAACTTTATGACGTTTTCCATAGAAAGCACAAGATCTGATTCGATGACAATATGGAGATTGGTCACTTTTGAGATGTCCTTTCTCATGGCTGAAATAGTTTGGTAATCCTTTGAAACCTGTCCAGTTATATGGATCGAAGCGTGGAATCGTGTCGCTGCTATTCTTTTACGTTCCCTCGAAGATCGTTCAAAGCTTATATCTTCCTTGAAACGGCAATGTTCTGAATTGTTCAGAAATTTGTTAAGGCAGAAGTAAAAGTTGCTCTCATTGCAGTTTTGAGAAGTGGTCTCTGCGTATTTGTTCAACGACTCAATCCAGCTTGTTGGAGATTGGACGGTATAAGGGGCCCTACGTATAACTTTGTGGACTTTCATTACTTCTTCTTGAACAGATTTCTTTCGATAATCGATGCTATCTGGAAATATGACGCTTACTTCTGACTTGTATCCAAATACCTCGTACTTTTCCTTCATGAATTTTAGATGCTTGGAACTCTTATAAAGTTCTAAGTTTGTGCCGAAATCTGCTTTTAGTGTATAAAAAGTTCCAAATGCCGTTGCGCCGACAAGCAGAAATATCACTATGACGGCGGCTGACTTTGTGTTTAGAAGAGTGGCCCAACGCTTCATCGCTTTCATTGTTCTGTTTTGTTTTGTTGGACTTGCTTGACTGTTATAAGAGATAGGGTGTGTAAAGACTGCCTCATCTGTCATTTTAGATAACCAGGCAACAATGGTAACAAAACCAAAGATGAAGCTGTAGTAACACAGCAGAATTCCAATGAGAGCAAAACTATGATAATAATCCGCTGCAGAAGTAGTAGAAAAGATAACAACAAACCCACAAGCCATTGCATTTACAATGACTGTAACTTGAACGGTAAGCCCAGTTACTGTCAAGCAATTACTAATACGATGACAAATCGATGGGTTTTCTTTGTTCAACCCATGAAGAAAAATAAGAGAATCCCCGACAAGTTTTCCAGCCATTAAAAAAGGAAACATCAAAAACATCATTAAAAAAGACATGTCGAAACCAACAGTAACACAACCGGCAGATACGAAACTCAGTGTCATTAGTGTAATCCATATTAAATAACAAAGGAATCCTGAGATGGAGTGCAATAACCTAGTAGCAATTGCACCAACAGCAAAAAGAGTGAGAGCACCTAGCGCTGCAGCTTTGTAACTAGGTTTTAGAAGTTCTCTTAGATCATCGTCAGCACTTCGTGCAGACAACACTTTCATGGAAACACAGGAAAGAGAAGTTTTCAGTCGTGTCATTTCCTCAACGAACTTGGACTCCCATGAAAGGATTCGTCTTTTCAGCGACTCATTCTTTGGAGATCTTAGATAATAAACGATTCTCATTGCGGTTACACTTACATTTGGCTTTTGATCATTAATTCCAGCATATAAAGCTGGATAACTGTCAGTTGTGACTCGAGAAGTGTTGGCAAGGTTTTCCCTACTATAATGAAGTAAACTAAGCGAGTTTAATGTCACACATGTCCCGTCATCTGATCTTGCACAGAGATCATTATAACCAGGAATCTTTACAACAGTTTTGTGAACTGAAAGAACTTCATTAAGACACGCTGTAGTGACAAGGTTTTTCTCAGTTGGCAAAACTCTGAAAATAATTTCCTGATTTCGGTTTTTATCTGTCAGAAAGAGACGTTCTGCCAAAACTGCATCCTTTTCTGCATTGTTGTGGGTCATGAAAAATTCTCTTGTCAACGTATCATCTTGCATACGCAGCAATCCAAGGAAGCTAACACCAAATGTGAGTAGCAGAAGTATACTAAGCCCGGCTGGATGTCGTGAAAGATACTTTCCAAGTTCTTCAAAGGCTTTCTGAGCTTTCATAATTGGTACGTAGGACAAAATCAAAAGACCTGTCTCCCAAGTACACTCCTTTGGAGGGTAATTTTGCTCTTTAACATCGTTCATCCTTAAAATTAAAGCATGATAACTGTTTCAATACGCATCTTAGTTTTCAAAACTAGAAACGCTTTATTTTTAATTGCAGCTAAAAGTCTTGTAATCTTATTAGAAAAAGATGATACGCTTACGTTTCTTCGCAGCGAGAGATACAAAAGAAAGAGAGGATCAATCTTAAAGTTTTACTTATCTAATTTTTATCTATTAGACGGACAATTTCAAAACTAACTGTTCTCCATTTTGATCCTCGTTACCAATTCCATATAAAATATTTCAAATATCAATGATAAAATAGCATTAAATTTTCATCTTAAAAACAGAAAAACAAATTCACTTTTAACCCACCAACGTGTATACTATTTTAAAAACAAACTTATCCAAAATGAAGGGGAGCAAACGAAGAGCCACGTGACTTTCAATACGGTTGTAGATAATAGCTTGCCCTTTGTAATTGATCCCCCACTAAGTTTTTTTCCGGCCTAAAACTCGAAACTTTGAAGCAATCAAAATGAAACTTGCAGCACCAGTTATAAACTCATCTCTTGACGTTATTTGGATGACGTCATCAGTTATAATTTATGCAAAATTTATTGTGCAAATCTAAATTTAAGTAAAAAACCGGATATTTTTTGACAAAATTTGTTCTATTTTCTTTTTTACATTTTATTCTCATTTATTTTCCATTTTGAATCTGTAAATATATGTTTTCGACTCATTTTAAGAAATTCCTGCAATTTTGCAAAAGATTTTTTCAAAATTCAAGATAGCGGCCAAGATGGCGTATGTTTTTGTGAAACGAATGTTTCCATAGCAACAGTTATTAATTAAAACTTGATTTTTGTTATAAAAACTAATAAGCTATCCAAAAGCTGTTAACTTGCCAAAACTCAATATTTTGCGTGTAACTATATATATCTCCGCCCTTTGGGTTAATTTGTTATGAAAAATACCTTGCTCGTCCGAGGGTTAAAAATTGTTGCTATAAGGGGATTTCATAACGTCACAATTAACTTAGTTAATTACTATCGTATTTAATATGGCTTAGTTAATTAATACTGCATTCTTGGTATAAAAAAAGTGCTAACACCAATAAATGTTTTGGTTCGGGCACTTTAAGCTCTCTCTCTCTCTCTCTCTCTCTCTCTCTCTCTCCCTCTTCCCCACACCCACAGAATCTCCAAGAAAGGCTAGAATAGATTTAACTTGAATCTATGCTTTATGATACTAATGTATCAGATTGTAAACAATGACATCATCAGAACCCGCCTATTGAATGACTCGATAAAAAAAGATGTTAGCAATCTGCTGTGTATAAATCTAAAAGTGGATAGATAACATGAAATGACGGGCTAAAGTAAGAAAATACTCAAGACACAATGGACAAGAAAAATATAATTGACTTTGTCAAAACCTCTTAGTTGTTTGCTTAAAACTTAAATTGTACGATTAATTTTGCATGAATTATAAGTTCAAAGACGCAATAACGTATTCAAAGTCAAACTGAGATGGGTCCATAATTTGATTACACGTCTAAGCTTCCCTGTACTTGTATAATGATTTTAATGTTTTTAAGTTGAAAAAACACTGGGGAGGGGACACAAGTTGACCCTTCTTTCCCTTAACGGTTGTCACGAAACATTTTCAAACTATCAACTTAGTGTGTACGTGTGTACATAGTACAGTGAACGAGACCGCCAGTTTTGAAACAGCTATATTTACTTTCTCTGCATGACGAAGGGCTGACGCGTACGATCAAAATGTCAGCTATCCACTCAACCTTACGGCGAAGAATATATTATATCATCCCTTAATAATCAGACTACACATTTGACTATTTTTTTGTTTGTCTGATTAACTAAATCTCTGTCTGTCCGTTTATTGATTTATATCTTGTTTTTGTACATTGACACTTGGATATCATGAAAACAACACATTTTTCTTAATGCAGTAGTTTTTTAAAAAAAGAGAAATTCGTAATTAGCCAGTTTATGCTTAAAAAACGTTTTAAAGATAAAATAAATTCAGCGTTCTTATTCAGCAAACTAACTTAAATGATGTCTATCGCAACTTGTAACGTTAGAATTTCTGACTTCTAACAACTTCTATGTGTGTCATAGCTTCGAAAACAAATCAACTCGATTTTGAAAGTTACGGTTCTTATTCATTAGGAAAGTCGATCGTTCTTTTGATGTGAAAACCAAGCACTGAAACAATGGATTTCCTTTACAACGAGAGTAGAAAGATGAGAATAAGATGGGCGTTACCCTTGGTATAACTGGTTAAAAATTCCAACTTATGACATAAAACTTCTAATACTATAACAGTAATTTAGTAATAATATACCAATAACTTAGTAATTTGTATTTCTCTTTCTATACCTACCTGTACTTGCCACTTCGTTCAGCTGATTCCAGCTCCAAAGTCTCCATGTTTTAAATTGTAAAATATTTCAGGCTAAACAAGAAACAAGTATGGATACATAAACATGTGTTGAAAAAGAAATGACCAGACCAGTCGTATATAAATATGTGGTAGTTGTTGTACCGATTGGTTTTAAACTGCTAACGAATAGTGAGGCAGAGTTGGAATACATCATAGCTTTCATCATCAATGATAAAAGATACTAACATACAACATTCAACGTATCTTCAGAAATATAAAAAATCTGTGGAAGATTTTTTGGAAACGTTAGGAAGTTGAAGACAAGTTTTTGACGGTTTATGAAAATTTACGAAAATCTTCAGAAACTTATAAAAACGGTTTCAGAAAACCTTTGACAATATTTTGAAAATGTTCGGAAAATCTTCTAAGGAAATCTTAATACTTTGTACTTGCCCTTCACCACCACTTCGCCCGGCTTGAAACAAGGAGTACTTGGTAGTTTCTCGTTGAAGTCCGTTTTATGCACTTCTCGACGAAGTTTCCTTGTTGACATGATTGAAAATTACTTCTTTTTACAGCGTACGTGCAGCTGCCAATGACCAAATTTAGTAAGCAGTACAAGCAGAATATTGGCAAACCAAACGTATCCTGGAATTTTGGCAAAATTAAAAATACAAAACTAAAATTAGCGCAGTTGCTCTTTCTTCGAATTACCAAGGCCAGTTTGAGTCACAGCATCTGTGACCAATATTCATAATGTAACAGTGTTAGTGATTTTTCAAGTCAAGTGTTCAGTTTGAGTTTCATTTGACAAATTCCTGTTTCATCTTCCTCAAACAAACTTCGAGCATAATATTACTAAGAATTACGTCTAAAGATAGATCAGTTGTGCTTACGTAGTGTAAAAGACTAGAAAAGACAGGAAACTGTTTCAGCTTCAAGTGGACAAATATTTTGACGTTACCTTAAACAGTCGTTTATTAAGGCAAAATGCGCCGATAAGAAATCGTGTAGTTTAGTCGTTGAAACAGCAGTAGGAAGTTCTTAACGATATTCTAACACACAGGCAAATTGCCAGCCCGTGTGACCACTGGGCTACAGAGGGGCCGGATAAACTAAGAGTGAGGGGCATGCTAAAGAATGCAGAATATTTAAAACTGCTGAATCGAATTTTTCCATGACCTTTGCGATGCACTGAAAACGAAATAGGGGAAGTAAATCTTTCCCATGGAAATGAAATAAATCAATTTCCAAAACGATTGCTCTATGCCGAGTACGCCTCAACAATGCGCAACCGCACGCTAACTCGTGCTAGTTACTACGGAACATAAAAAAATATTGCCTTGAAGCAAAACTAACATCGATACGAAACTAAACTTCGTCCAATTGATCACACCCCATCACGTTTTGCAGATCAAACCGTCCAATATTTTAATTTCATAACACTTGAATTCCAAGACTTTAGAAACCCACTTAAGAATATCGGTTCCGGCCAGTGGGAAAACTGAACTGATTTCCTTCCTTAAATGCAGAAACTACATAAGAAAAAAAAGTATTTTTTGCCACGTGTTCCAACTTTGCTTTGAATTTAAGTATGTCTCATTCATCTTCATCATTGTCATTGTGGCCACGATTTCTAATTGTCATATATTATGTGATTTGAGTTACCCCAAGACAATCTTACTTTTGGACTATTATTGTAACTACGATTGATTGATTTTGTCTCTATTTTATTTGTCTTTTTATTCAAGAACGTACAGTGTATGCCTCCTTATTTACCGATCAATCAGATTCAATTATTCAATAATTCTGGTTGTTTGGCTCGTTTAATTAACTCGTTATTATTATTCCAGTTTACCAGCACCTATCACTATTTTAGGCCCGGGCCAAACGTCGAACTTCACATGTCCGAACTAAATTGCAGTTTGGGTCGACCCAATTTATTTAAGCTCGGCTGTTGCGTCAAACGTCGAACTTAATACATCGATCCGAACCAGTGTAGTGTTGAGACTGCAGAACGGGTTTTCGAAACAAAATCAAAATGGCGTCAAACACGAATTTTTAAATTCTTCTCTTGTCCGTCTTTCACTCTCTTTGTCTTAAAATACAACTTTGAGGTGAAAAAGAGAATGTGGTGAATGAAAATATCCGGGCTGCTTCTTGTACCAGGCACTGAAGGTCTTCCTGAAAGAATCTAGCGATTTTAATTCAGATCATATCAAGATCAAAAAGGATAAAATCAGATGAATAATTATAACTTTAATTGTCGATGCAGAAAAAGGCGGATCGTGTATGATAGGTACACAAGAAGTAAGGTTAACACCCTAATTAAAACTGTATAGACAACTATAATGTTGCTGAAATAAAAGGCAAATCAGTAACTGATCATCAGTAGGATACCTAAAATGTGTGCAATTCTACAATAATGGTTTCTGCTCCATTAAATCTTAGACCAGTTGTAGACCATTTTGGGAGGAGCCACCCACTAAGTGAGCACAATTACTAAACAAACGTTAGTAAAGGTAAGGGAAATAAAACTAAAACCATTGTATGAAAGATGGCGTCTAACGCTTGAATTCAAAACAGAGAGCTAAGCACGCGCTAACTCGTGTTAGTTATGTATAAGTCAAATCCAAGAGTGCCTATCCCCCCCCCCGGGGCAGACCCCGGGCATTTGACATTTTTTATTTTTTTTGGTCAAATTCCCCGCCATGAAAGCCCCTTTTTTTGTCAAATGCCCCGCTCTCAAGGGATTCCTTAGGTATCAAATGCCCGGCCCCCTGAAGCGGCAAGATCCAGACCAGTTTCCGGAAACCTGAACGAATTCTTTGATATTGCAAT
>JANSTQ010136977.1:0-13462 GCA_026167885.1 Bergia puertoricense
AATCTCTCAAAGTTGCATTGCCAAATTCTGTTTCGATTGAAGTTTCTCGGTACCCAAAATTCTGGAAAGGAGAAGGGTGGTACCCAAAGTTCTGGAAAGGGGGGACGGTACCCAAAATTTTGGAAAGGGGGGGACGCTATCCAAAATTCTGAAAAGATGAGGGGTGGTACCCAAAATTCTGGAAAGGAGAAGGGTGGTACCCAAAGTTCTGGAAAGGGGGGACGGTACCCAAAAATCTGGAAAGGGGGGAATGGTACCCAAAATTCTAGAAAGGGGGGAATGGTACCCAAAATTCTGGAAAGGGGGGATGGTACCAAAAATTCTGGAAAGGGGGGGATGGTACCCAAAATTCTGGAAAGGGGGGAATGGTACCCAAAATTCTGGAAAGAAAGAAGCTCAAAAAGGGTATCTGTTTGCAAACTTGTATATGAAATTGGGGGGGGGGTCCCCTTGGCTTCTTCCCCATCTACCCCATATCTGCCCCAGATGTTACAATATGGAAAATATAATTCATATCATTTCATTTATGCTATTGAAAGTCAATAAGTATAATACTATATGCACATTTTGTTTCAGCTTCTTGTGGAATCCCATTTCAAGTGTTACCAGACTATATTGAGGGAGCCGAACAGGTATATTATTTTTGAGCTTACTTTAAGTGTTTTCTCTATTACTATTAAGTAGTTATAATTTATATAAAAGATGTATTAATCAGAGATATGATGAGTGATCCTAATCACCGCCCCAAAGATCCACTTATCGAAGAAGTAGAATTCTTAGTATTCATAGCCATGAGCTGTCTTGGCAGGTGTTCAGACAGAACTTTTTCGATGTTCTTTTATGTATTGTTTTTTTTTTTAAATTTATTTAACAACAAATCTGAGTATTTTTGTTCAAGTTTTAGAAGCCTTTCATTGTCTTTTAATATAACAATTATTATAGTTTGTAAACTCGCACATCTGTTGCTGGATGATTTAATAAGAGAGACCATATTTATTATTATTGTTACAATGATGATAATGATGATGACTGTGATGATGATGATGATGGTGGTGATGATGATGGTGGTTGTGATGATGATGACGATGATGATGATAATGATGGTGATAATGGTGGTTGTGATGATGATGATGATGATGGTGGTGATGATGATGGTGGTTGTGATGATGATGACAACGATGATGATAATGATGGTGATGATTGTGGTTGTGATGATGATGATGATAATGGTTGTGATGATGGTGATGATGATGGCTGTGATGATGATGATGATGGTGGTGATGATGATGGTGCTTGTGATGATGATGACGATGATGATGATAATGATGGTGATGATGGTGGTTGTGATGATGATGATGATAATGGTTGTGATGATGGTGATGATGATGGTGGTGATGATGATGATGGTGGTGATGATGAGGGTCATGATAGCGATGATGTATATATAATGATGATAATGATGTTAGAGTTTGGATTTAGATGCCATAAAGAGATTGCTAAGGAATAGTTGGAAGGCGTCATCCCCAGCCATGGTGTGCAAAAGTGGGCTTTACACCAAATAGTAGCAATCTTTAACTCACAGTTGCAAATTTAAAATAGCATATCAAGCAGCTCAAACAACAGAATTGAATATAGCTTAGCCTTTGTTTTGTAACTGTGTTGAAACACAGAAACAGAAAAACATTTTGCACATTGTACAGATTAATTGAGTACAAAGTGGATAGTTCCTTTCTTCAGTCTCTCTCCTTGTGGTTAATTTTCCTCCCCTTGGCCGTGAAGCCCTTTGACTGGTACCATTTTTTGGACTTCTGGTGAAGAAAAGAACTGTTTTGCAGTTTTTAAAATTATCAGGTCATTTACAGTACATGTAAGTCAAATCTGAGCATTCTTCCAATTTTGCATCCATTTTTCGCCTTATAGTACAGTGCGTGGTCATTCAAAACACAGCATTAACCCATGATTAAAATTTTAACCCACGATTGGGTTTGAGACCAGACCCAGTGGATGGATTCAAGATCTTGTTTTTGGTTTATCTGTAATTGGTCTTTTAGATTGTTTTTAATTAGCAATACTGAATAAACACTGTTCAACATGTTGCTAACTTACATTAAATTTAACCTTACCGTAATTCTTTTGAACAACCTCGCCAGACCCTGCTTACAATCTGTTAAACTTGAATGAATTCCATGTTGTTGAACTTTCTGTTTTTTCTCCACAGGCTTTGTACACTGCTCGCAAACACATGGAAACCACCAAGGGGCCATACTGTCTGTTGGCAAGGAGACAAAACTTTCTGCCATACAAACTGGATCCTGAACCAGACAAGTAAATGAGTTCAAATGTTCTATTTTGTCTTTTTACTAGTACTGCAGAGTTACTGATTTTCAAAAAGTGTGGGCAAGTTAAAATTGGTAAATGCATAATTTGATATTAAGAATATTGAAAAAAATATTTTTCTACCAAGAACACATTTCACATTTAGCTAGTATAACTCTCCCCAAATAAAACAGTCTTAATAAATTATAATGGGAAACTAGTTTTGAAAAAAACTGTTTTTCTGCATGGGCAAGTTAGCTGAAAATGTTTCATTTATCAACAAAAGTTGATATGGTATGTTTTTTGCTTTTGGGTTTCGTTGAACGCTGATATTTCGAGTGTATCATTAAATAGCCCTTCATCAGAGCAGACCAATGAAACATTAATAAATTATAATTTGTTTTTCACAAATTTGAAATGTTTCTCACACAAGATCAATTTGATTAGTTTTAGTTTTTTTCAAAACTTGAGTCATTTGGTAACCTGTTCAAAACTTGAGTTATTTGGTAGACCTGTTCAAAACTTGAGTCATTTGGTAGACCTGTTCAAAACTTGAGTTATTTGGTAGACCTGTTCAAAACTTGAGTTATTTGGTA
Source organism: Bergia puertoricense (assembly GCA_026167885.1). Classification (NCBI taxonomy): domain Eukaryota; kingdom Metazoa; phylum Cnidaria; class Anthozoa; order Zoantharia; family Parazoanthidae; genus Bergia; species Bergia puertoricense. Next base: position 2,913 of record JANSTQ010136977.1, read on the forward strand.
GACCTGTTCAAAACTTGAGTCACTTGGTAGACCTGTTCAAAAAAGTGAAAATAAACAATTCCTTACCAGTAGGGTGTCATTATATGTTTGAAATAATTGGTACAACTTGGAATGTAGGCAGCTCTAAAACCTACTACATGTATCATATCCCTGTAACTTTTAGCTGTCATGTACATGCATAACAAAGTGCTTTTGAACCTTGATTATCGGCACCTTTATTATCTGAACTTCATGATTATTCAGACTTGTTCTCTGGTCCTGTTTTTTTCATGACCATTCCTGCATGATCCAATCCACAACAAAACCTTTTTCCCTCAAACCAAGAAATAAAACTCAGGCTTGAACTGAAACTATTTTACTTCAAAACACAAATTACCTGTATCTTGATTTCCTTCCACACGAATCATTTTAATGTGTAGTAGTTTACAATGAATATGTAGTAAAGCAAGCATTTTCCTTTTTTGATAATGATTTGGAAGTGTGTTTTGTTCTTTCATAAATAAAATATGTTACTCTTCTCTTAATTTTCAATCGTGTTTTGGCTCATTCATATTCATATTTGCATGTAAATTAATACAGTAGTCTCAACAACAGTGCTTTTTTTAGTAAGTCAACAATATCTCTGAATCTTGATAACTATCATTTTACTCAGTTATTATCTTTTAACCCAATTTACCAGTGTTTTTAATCAAAACTAAACTAAACGTAGCAAAGCTAAACTAAACTAAACTAACATAATGTAATGTACCATGATAATCTAATTTAATATACATGTACCATTATTTGATTAAATGGAAGCTAACTGTTCAGTATATTCTCAATTATTCAAGGTACCCTCTAAACAGAGAAGAAGCCTTGAAAGTCATAGTGGATAATCTCAATGAACAAGATGTTGTGATTGGTACAACTGGCATGTTATCGAGGGAGCTGTTTGAGTACCGAGTGACTAAAGGCCAAGGGCATGAGAAGGACTTCCTCACGGTTGGTTCCATGGGACATGCTAGTGCGATTGCCTTGGGAGTGTCCCAGTTCAGACCTAAACGAAAGGTACTTGGCAGATTACTTTTTTAAGGGTTCATTTCTGAGCTACTCAATGTAGAGTTTTTGTTCAATTATACTTCAAGTCTAGGGATTGGGGTATTTAACCCTCTGTGAATTAACTGGAACTTGATTAAGATTTTTGTGAAAAGTCAAATACTATGGGATTTGTTTGAAGGAGATGATTACTTTTGAGATTGATTCATATTTAATGCAAGACTTTCTTCATTAACATGAGGAAAATAAAATGTTGTATTAATCTGTTGTGTCAAAAATGCTAAGTCCTGCTCCAAGGTTACATATAGTTGTGGATGAGAGTCAGGTCGCCAGAAGATCTAGCAAGAAATTGGTAGTCATTCATACAGCTGAGTCAACTGGAACAAGTCGAGCTGGTGTCTTGCTCAAGGACTTAACACATTGATCAGGGTTTTCGTTATCCATACAGGGGGGAACACCCACTATTCCGTTGTTTTTTTGTGTGTTTATATTTTGTGGAAAATGATATAAATACTAAATTTTATGACTTTCCCTCAAATTTTGTGTTGAGCACTATTTTTCGTTTTGATGACTGAGGAAATTTGATCACCCCAAATACTCATTTTTCATCCAACTCGATTTTAGGCAAATTTATAATCAGAAATGAAGAATATAATATTCCATTCACACAAATAAACTCGTCATAATTCTTTTTTCAGTTGTCAAGTAGTCCACCTTAAATTAACTTTTTGAAACTTGCAGGTGTTTTGTCTTGATGGAGATGGAGCAGTGCTGATGCACATGGGAGCCATGGCAACCATTGGACAGAGAGCTGGTCCCAATTTCAAGCATGTGATTATTAACAACGAGTGTCACGACTCTGTGGGAGGACAGCCAACTGACGCTGCAAGCCACACCTTCAGGTTCTGTGAAATTGCAAAGGCCTGTGGATATAGAGACGTAAGTTCGGAAATCTAAAATATCCAGTGAACATAATTATTTGTTCATTATATGTTACGTGTGGTAGAAACTGAAACAGTCATTATGTGGAGGATATTACAAGGTAGCATGGCAACTTTCCCTTTCGTAAATGGTCGATGCCATTTTTAACAGTGACAACAGTCGAGAAAATGCTAGGAAATCGATTCCTCACAAGCAATGTGCTGGATGTTGCTGCACTGCAGCTGGGGTCAATTCGATAAAACTTTTACACTTGTAATTTACAAACTGCATGCATGGGGTCAATTCAGTAAAACTTTTACACTTGTAGATTTTACAAGTGTTAATTACACATGTAAAGTCCGACTTGTGAAAACATGAATTCAATAAAAAAAATTCCTACACTGGAATTCACACGTGTAGTCCAAGGTGTCTTACATGTGTAACCTACAAATGTAGCACGTACTGCAAGTATAACGTCGTTCCACTTGTGAAGAACAAGCACAGCTGTGAACAACTACAATATCGAGTAAATATTCGAATGGCGTCCACGGGAAAACGAAATTTCTCCCGAAAGTGGCGTGGAAAGCCGATTCTCGACAAAATTTCAAAGCCGACGAACAATTTGTTGTTTTATAAGTTCTTCCACTTCTTCATTACTGTAAGAGAGCATGATCAGATGATCATGATTTCACTCGAAACTGAATGATCTTCGCAGTTACATGTAATATATAAATTTTACAATTGTGTTGTGACTTGTAATTTGCACTTGTAATTTACAAGTCGAACTGTCTCAGAAATAGAAGTCGGACAGTTGTTAAACGTTTATTGAATTAGATATCAACTGAATTCTACAAGTGTAGCGCTACTCCTGCAATTACAGGTTGAACACTTGTAGCAAGGACTTGTAACTATGTTTATTGAATCCATTTTTGTGTGCGCTTGTAAATCAAACGGTCCAGCTTGTAAATTACAAGTGTAAAAGTTTTATTGAATGGAGTCGGAATTCGCTCGAACAAGCGAGAGTAAGAAGAAAAAAAAATGCAGAACTATATTCCGACTTGTGCTCCCAGTGTTTTGTCGAAAATAAATTTGATCGGCCTTATGCTTTATAGCAAAATAAAAATAAAATTGTTCCTCATACACCATCATCCCCCTCACACACACGCACGCGCGCGCGTGCACCGACACACACACACACACGCATCTCAAAAGTGATATAGTTGGCCCCTAACCTGGCCAAAGTCCCAAAACTAACAGAGTCTTCTTCTCAATTGTCATATACTGACAGGCTTTCCAGGTGTCTGAACCAGAGGAGATTGCAGAAGCTGTAAAGAAGATGCGAGATATGGACGGGCCAGTGTTACTTGAAATCCGAACGAACAAAGGTGGAAGGAAAAATCTTGGCAGACCCACCCGAACGCCGATACAAAACAAAAAGGACTTCATGCATTTCCTTGCGATCGACCACTGAACAACTAAGCATCTTGGCTGACCCATCCTAACGCCGAAACAAAACAATGCCCTGTTGATCCACCACTGAACGACTAAACAAGCACGCTTGCAATCAAAAACAATCAAATGCCCGTATCTTCCTCTTATTCTTCAACCTGAAAAGTGGTCTTTTTACATTAAAATGTCTTCTTTTTTCAACGCCTGGCAAAAATACGAGGTGTGCCTACGCTGTCCCGGCTTAAGGGAAACACTCTGCGTTTCTACGTTCTTACAAAATAGTTATGTTTTTATAGTACTTTATAAAACAGAATATTATTTAACGATTGAATGAAAGATTTTAGAGAATTTATTCAGATGTGGTTGGAAAAGTTTGTCGTTAGGTCACCGTCGGATCCCCAGGGGCAGTTCGTGTGGTGAGAGAAAGAGGGAAGTCCCTGGATCTTCAAGGAGGTCATTACATTTGTAGAGAATTTAGATTGTGGACGGTTACCCTAAAGTGTATGATAAAATTTTATAGAAAAAACGCCACGAGTTTAAAAACTTTTGCTGAGAGTATAAGGAATACAGCAAACGGAGAGATTTTAGACAATTTAGTGTCGACATATTTATTTTTGCCGGAGTGTTAGCAAACCGGCCAGAAAATAGCACTTTTCATAAGCTTTTGATAAGCAACATTATCTGTGTCCGTTTTGGACGGTCAAAAAAATCAAGACTCATGATTTATTTTCCGTAGTAAAACAACTATTCTTCTTCTTCAGTGGCGGTATCTGTAATAGATACTCCTGACTGGTACCCAGTCTTTTCTGGATGGTCACGAAGATGTGATATTGGACGAGGGGAATTAGAACGAGAAAAAGAGCGACACACGGAAATAATCCCCCGCACGTCATGTCTTTTCCTCGTCCCAGGTTCCCTCAAAACACAACAATTTGAAAAAGACCAACCGAAAACGACTGGGTACGAGTCGGTAGATACTCGACTCGACGTGTTCGCAGCTTCGTTTAATACGGATTGGTCCTCTCCTGACTATGGAGTTTTATTGTTTTACTTAATGAAAGTAATTTTCTGAGGTTGTAAAATGCTTGTTGCACTAAACTGTAAACTGAACTCGTGGTTTGCTATATCAAACTGAAAAAAAAGTTTAAGAAGATAGACTTTGTTCTTCGATAAATAGGATTGTCAATAAAGGATGTCATATAGTTAATTTAACTTCTAAGTGTCAACATTCGAGGGGTTCCGACAGGAAGCCGTTGTAGTATCGTTGCTCTATCGGTGATTTAGTTGGAATTATGATGTAAAGGTTTTACTTCGTGAATATAAAAACTGCCCTGGGAACAAACGGACTTTTATAACTAATTAGATCTATTGAATTCGTTAATAATACCTCATTGAGAGCCTACAGTAATGGGGCAGCGCGACGGTACAGCAAGGTATATTTGGACAGGATAACCCGACTATGGAATGGTAAACTTGCTATAGTCGCTCTTTTTATAGAAAAATCTCGGTGATTTTCACACGTAGATGCTCTGGAGTCGAGGCAGTGTAGAGTCGCTACTATCTTTAATCAGAACGTCGTCGCTAACATGGACTTGTCTCGTCAAAATGTCATATGGCAGAGGTTGCCTTGAATAAAGGACTCTTGTGCTGTTAAGGTGTACTTGTGTTTGATTTGTGGCTTCATATATAAATTCTAAACAACAAGATGTTCTTTAGTAAGGGTAATGTAACTGAATTCATTAGTTCAAAAGCTACTGAGGGCCAGTGACCGCTTTCATATGTTGGGGACCGGTCATAATTTATTTACATAAATAAGGTCATAATTTACTGGGGAGGTATCAGAGAGGATGGCTGTGGCAGAGAGCTGGTAATTTTCAAAATCTTTGAGCCAAAATGATGTGAACCTCCCCAGTTCTATCCCCCAAATTTTGGACCTTCCGCAAAAATACCAAACTAACGCCTTCGCATACACGCTATGTTTTTTTCGCAACGTAGTTTTCCTGACTAAGGGACCTCGCTGTGAATGAACTGAATAATAGACAGCAGGGAGACCGCCACAAAACACAAAATCTAAATCTTGTTTTCATTTTCAAACGTGAAATCTTTGGTATTTACAAGACTAGAGTATTCTAATAAATATTTGTAATAAAAAAATAGGTTGTTTTAATTCTCCATGTTCATAAAGTTGTTGCACACTTCGTTGGGTAATGTCTTTTGGGATGCTAGACAATCTTTATTTGCTACACTTGCTATCACCACTACAATCACAGAGTATAGATATTATCCAATATATTAATACTTCGCTGTGTTACATGTTTACACTCAGATTTCCCCAACATTGAGATTCTCTGATTACTATCAACTGAGTGTCTGTTATACATACAATTAAAACATTCCCTAGGGAGGGAGGGTGTGAAACTTGCAAAAGTTTTATGATATTACCTGCGATGCCAGAAAGGATTGTGGAGAAAGTACGTGGAAGTATGTATACTCGGGACGGGACTGGCTGACACTTTTCAATGGATTTTCTCTTTTATAGAAGTTAAATTTTTACTGTACTTATTCAAAGATTTTTTTAAAAAAAACATCTTGGACACGAAAAAGATAATGATCAGTCACATCGGTCAAGGTTTTATTTATTTTAAAGCAGATTTCTACTTTGTTTTCCGGCCCGGAACGTACTGAAATCCAACTGAACTTATATTCGCCGCCTTAAACAAATCACCAGAAGTATTTAACTCTTGCAAAACTCTGATTGGTATCTGAACAGTGCATGTTTAGAGATATTTTAGCTTCAAACAGTTTTTTTGTCAATAAGTTCCTGAGCATGCGCGAAGCCGAAAAAGCCGTCATCACACAAATCCTCCTCCTCCTAATCGTCTCAAAGTTTAAGTTAACTCAAAGGAAGTATTCTAAATCTGACCTCTCAAATCCTACCCTATCGGCCGTCTTATTGGAAGCCCCCTTCTGACAGCTCAATCCTGGCCACGCCCCTGCTGGTTTGGTTGAAAGCTGACGTTTCGAGAGTTAGCCTTTCGTCAGAGCAGACTGCTTAGAGGACTGACAGACGAAATTCTGAAGCTGAGCGAGTATTAGACTTTCGAGAAGATTTAAAGATTAGATTTTCTGGGGCACGTTTTTTTTATCCTTATAATAGCAACACAAATTACTATTTAAGATGAGTTATAATAGCAACACTTTCTTTACGACTGATGCTTAGCTACGCAAGGCTTTTGACGTAACTATAACTTGTTAAAAACCAAGCTTCAGCTATATGGATGGTTTCTCGCCTCCACTCATTAGGATGTAGTTTAAGAGCAGTTTGACGGACAGACGTCAGCGAGTAAGCTACAGTGGATTACTATCTGACACTGAATTTTGGAATTACAGAGGTCTTCAAGGTTTAATAGTAGGTCTAACTGTCTCTTTCATATTTATTAATGATAGATTCCCCACTGAACTGGGACAATGAGAATGGAATATTTGCCGATCTTGCCGTGATCTATGTCAGTGGCACAACTCTGTCCGTTATCCAAAGCAGACAACAACAGGACCTTCAGGCTTCACAGCACGTTAACTGGAGAGCAGATTATAGCATGGCTGCATCCGGTTAAGACCAAGTGAATTACATCTTTATATATTCTCACACAAGAACTACAACAATTCTTACAAAACAACAATTCTTACAAAAACAACTAACAAAATCATTAGAATGTACCTTCTCTATATTTCAGTTTAGATTAATGACACAGGGACTGGGGCCTGCATATAGCCTGCCAGCTAGTCTAGGCGGGGCCAGCCTTCATTGAATAGGTTTTGCGTTTTTGCTCTTTTCAACTTTTTTAAATGTCTAAAAAAAATTTAGATAAGAGAAAGGAGAGAAACTATTAAGTAGAGTATTTTTTCAGACTGAAAATTGTTGTCTCTATGCCAACATAGGAGTTTTCATTTTTCCGGATTATTTCTAAGAGGAGATTGCGAACTTTTTTCTTGAACATATGTTTTGGAAGTTTCCTGTACTGACAGGTACCTCATTCCACCATTTAGCTCCAACTCGTGAGAAAGATTTCTTTTGAATTTCTAAATCGGATTTTTTAATGTAAAAATTTCCCGATAAAGACGATCGTGTGTCACAAGAGTGGACCATGGAAATAAATTGCAATAAATCTGGGATATTTGTTGGCGCAAGCTTGTTGATATCATGCATTATTAAGACATTTTCAAAGTACAACAAATTTATGGTAAAACATTGTTATCAACAAAAAGCGGTAATGCATGCTCTTGTCTATCAGAGAAATGGATAAAACGAAGGGTGTGTTTTTGTAAAATTAAAATACTATTCCAATTTGATTTACAAGTTTGACCCCACGCAATAAGACTATAGGACAAATGTGGGGTTATTTAAGATTTATAGATATTTGTAGATATTATCCGGGCTTTTTTCTCTGGTCCCAATATTTACATGTTACATATATTCATATTTTCGATTATCCGGACTCTCGATTACCCAAGTCCCAACGAGTCTGTAATGAATAAATATTGATAATAAACAAAAACTATCTTTACTCTATGAAAATAAGCAAATTCTATCTCAGAACAGAGCCAACAGACCGGTCAGTGATCAGTGATAAAGAAATAGACAGCATTTGAAAAGGCAAATTGATTGTCTTACGTCATTTTATTAAAAATTATCTGGGTTCTGAGGGATTTTAACTTTGTTTCTATAAAGAACTTTATTGTACATTTCGTTAGTTTTCAGGTTTTAGTATTGCAACTCGTGCGAGGGAGTACCCAAGACCAGTAGGAAGTACTGTCAAAGAAAGACAATCAATTTTGTTAAAATATTTATAGAAGAACAATGATTCCGTTTAACCCCGTGGAAAAAAGGAAATAAGATTACGAGAAATACGGTTTATCTCTACATCAGAGATAACACCATGATTTGTCCTGTAGATTCAGCTAATGACACTGAATTGGATTCTGAGTCTGGAGACGACGAAAGCCTTCATGTAGTTTCAGACATGATGAAAGTTAAGTTGTTCAGCTAAAACGTCTGAGAATTCGAAGCTCTTTGCACGAGTCGTGTCAAGAGATCAGAAGCATCAAAATACGGTGGAACCCCGTTAAAACGGTCATCAACGGGCCATGAAAAATTGGCCGTATTAACGGGGTGGCCGTATTAACGAGTTGGCCGTATTAACGGGGTGGCCGAGTCAAATTTTATGACTGTTCTAATTGCTCTTACAAACAACTGTTCTTTTTAAAGTAAGCATCCAGAAGGCAGGTACAGTAAAAAGTTGAAACTTCGATCGTTACCCACCCTACTAACCTACTGTGGAAAGACGAACATAACTGGATCCTAAAAACTGAAACAAGAAAGACTCGGCTAACTCACATACATGTAGCCTTTTCAAAACCAGTGGTCCGAACTTTCTGATTTAATTATATACTGTATACAAGCTATAGAATGCACATTTGGTTCGAAGTTGCCTTATTAACGGGGCAAAATCATAAAGAACTATAGAGGTTGGGGTTTCACAATGTGACCGTTGGCTGTATTAACGAGGTGGCCACATTAACGGGGTGACCGCATTAACGGGGTGGCCACATTAACGGGGTGGCTGCATTAACGGGGTGGCCACATTAACGGGGTTGTCTTATAAGAGAATGTGTATGGGCGTTTCGCCGGGACAAAAAATGTGGCCGTAATAACGAGGTGACTACGACTCGTGAGGTGACGGTAAGGCGGGGTTCCACTGTACAAAGACTACTTTGTTTCCTGATCATAACAGGGAGGTTTGTATGTAGATTTCCGGATGGAGTCACATGTATAGTGTCTATTATAGTCCGGTCGGTTAAGCGGTTTCAGCCCATTTTGAAAGTCGTATTGCTAACATATTCTCATTTTCGTGAGTGGTGTGAGAGAAATAAGATTATAATTTATATGCTACCTTTAAGTGCGATCTGAACAATAATAAAGTTTAGTGCCCATCGGTAACAACTATAAAAGAGTGACTGAAGCAGTGTGTGTCTCAATCATACTTAAGAGTCTGCCAGACAATTAAAAACCTTTGTGCTTGAGCTTGAAGCGTTACAGGGCAAGTCAGTGGAAACATAATACTTCACCATTGTAGGATTACGGATTAAGGAATTAACTTAATAATGAGGATTTTTACGAAAAATAGGAGCACTTAACGGTGTAAGAAGACTGAAAATGGCGGAAGTTTGCGGAACGTCCCATTCCCATGGGCCAAATAATAGATCCCCACAAGTGATATAATGGAGCAAGAACTCTGAGGGTTTCAACTTAGGACAGGATGTTTAGGAGAAGAGGAGGAGGGGGGGCTTTGTGGGGCCCCATGATAATGTTTCACTTGTCCTATCCCAAATCCTCACTTGTTATATTTTAAAACGAACTTTCCCAAATACAGTAACTTATTTTAGGGATTTCCTTGGCTCATATCTCAAATAAGCCTGATTATCGGAAGTTGTTCCTAATCTTTTTGGTCCAAGATTGTTGCTTTTCCAAATATTTCACTTAAAATTCTGATAACGATCTGTTTCGATTCTGTTTTCAGTTTCATGCTCAATGATTTCCGGATGGAGTCACATGTATAGTGTCTATTATAGTCTGGTCGGTTAAGCGGTTTCAGCCCATTTTGAAAGTCGTATTGCGAATATATTCTCATTTGCGTGGCACAGAACGTTACTGATAACCGAAATTGTGCCGTGAAAGACATTCATTACCTTTTCACACAGTTAAATTCCTTTGATATGTATTTTCATGAGCGAATTGGGGTGTTAGAAATAGCGATGTCTGTATAAAATGAGAGTGGTGTGAGAGAAATAAGATTATAATTTATATGCTACCTTTAAGTGCGATCTGAACAATAATAAAGTATAGTGCCCATCGGTAACAACTATAAAAGAGTGGCTGAAGCAGTGTGTGTCTGAATCATACTTAAGAGTCTGCCAGACAATTAAAAACCTTTGTGCTTGAGCTTGAAGCGTTACAGCGCAAGTCAGTGGAAACATAATAGTTCACCATTGTAGGATTACGGATTAAGAAATTAACTTAATAATGAGGATTTTTACGAAAAATAGGAGCACTTAACGGTGTAAGAAGACTGAAAATGGCGGAAGTT
>JANSTQ010136988.1:3405-13462 GCA_026167885.1 Bergia puertoricense
AAAGTCCATAATCCACAAGGTCCATAATCCACAAAGTCCATAATCCACAAAGTCCATAATCCACAAAGTCCATAATCTACAAAGTCCATAATCAACAAAGTCCATAATCCATAAAGTTCATAATCCACAAAGTTCATAATCCACAAGGTCCATAATCCACAAAGTCCATAATCCACAAGGTCCATAATCCACAAAGTCCATAATCCACAAAGTCAATAATCCACAAAGTCCATAATCCACAAAGTCCATAATCCACAAAGTCCATAATCCACAAAGTCCATAATCCACAAAGTCCATAATCCACAAAGTCCATAATCCACGTATCTACCCACAGGCACGAACAAAGTGACACAGTTCACGTATTAGGGACTTTAAACAACAGGTACGGCTACGGCTTGGGTAACACCTGCTGAAAACCAACTTTCTGTTTTTCTCTTTTCCTTCGTTTAGCATCTGACCTGTTCTTTTTTGTTGTTGTTTGCGGCATGAAGGAGTGCGAATCGAGCAAACGGAAGACTCTGGTTGTAAAGCCGAACCAATAACAAGACAATTTGTATATCTACGTCCATGTTCTCAAGAAAACCCCAAATCAGTGTTTTTCACGTTGTAATTTTGAACTCGACTGTAGCTAGGTGGTCAGCTTGGCGCGTGTTCACGTGGAGTGGATTGTCTTGTAATTAAGCCTTTTGTTTTGCGCCCTCGCCGTAGTTGTTACTTGAACTCCCTAGTAGTTACACACGGGTACGGTCAAAGTGGCATAACCCACGTGTTTATACAATGTCACAGACAAAGTGGCACAATCCAAGTATCCACTCACAGATACGGACAAAGTGTCAGTCACACATGGTACAATAGTTAACAATTATCCCCCGTAGTGGAGGTGACTAGTGGTGCCTGGTGGATATTTACCGAGGCGCGAATGTGCCGAGGTAAACATCTATCGCTAAACACCGACACTGCGGGGGATAATTGTTTTAGTATTAACCAAACAGTCTGAGCATTTGTCGATTTTTAATCAAGGTTGTACAAATTGTAATAATTTCCTGGTGCTGCATCAGGCAATTCAAGGATTTTTAAGGACCTCCAATCATTTTCAAGGGCTTTCCAGGCCTGGAATTTTTATTTTCAAATTCAAGGACTTTCCAGGATTTTGAAGGACCGTGGGAACCCTGCATGACCGAGATGCGAGCCACTGACAGTACAATCTACATATCTATGTACATTCTTACGTTAGCGTCACTATCAGGCTATCGGCACAAATGTACATTATGCACAACATCTAAGAGTGCAGCCCAAAAAAGAACATAAAGGCTTGGGCAATGTGGTGGGAAGCAAAGAATACCTTTTCCTGGATTCTTTATCAGGGCTTGTGTTATCTATAACTACACTTTTGCCTCGTGAAAGGGCGGTTTTGCATGCGGCAACACACTTCTGCCACGTGCCTAGCGCGTCCTGTAAGACAAAATAAAAACATGCAAATCAGATTTACTATCGTCAATTTCCGATTTACCCCCCCCCCTCCCCCAATAATTTTTCATTGGTCTAATTGAAAAAAGGAGGACTAAAAGCTTGAATACAAAACCGAATCTACAGAAATACTTCAGGGTTGCTTAATCAATTTCTTACTGAAATTATACATTGTGCATACTTAGAAACATCTGATTCTCATTTCGCAACATACGTCACGTAAGGATACTAAAAGTGTCACGTAAAAATCAACCATCGAGCATAAGGGTATGAAAAGTGTCACCTAAGAATCAACCAATGAACATAAGGGTATGACGTGTCACGTAAGAATCAACCAATGAACATAAGGGTATGAAAACTGTCACCTAAGAATCAACTAATGAACATAAGGGTATGAAAACCTTCACATAAGAATCAACTAATGAACATAAGGGTATGAAAAGTGTCACGTAAGAATTAACCAATGAACATAAGGGTATGAAAAGTGTCACGTAAGAATTAACCAATGAACATAAGGGTATATGAAAACTGTCACGTAAGAATTAACCAATGAACATAAGGGTATGAAAAGTGTCACGTAAGAATTAACCAATGAACATAAGGGTATGAAAAGTGTCACATAAGAATCAACCAATGAACATAAGGGTATGAAAAGTGTCACGTAAGAATTAACCAATGAACATAAGGGTATGAAAACTGTCACATAAGAATCAACCAATGAACATAAGGGTATGAAAAGTGTCACGTAAGAATCAACCAATGAACATAAGGGTATGAAAAGTGTCACGTAAGAATCAACCAATGAACATAAGGGTATGAAAAGTGTCACGTAAGATTCAACCAATGAACATAAGGGTATGAAAACTGTCACCTAAGAATCAACCAATTAACATAAGGGTATGAAAAGTGTCACGTAAGAATCAACCAATGAACATAAGGGTATGAAAACTGTCACATAAGAATCAACCAATGAACATAAGGGTATGAAAACTGTCACATAAGAATCAACTAATGAACATAAGGGTATGAAAACCTTCACCTAAGAATCAACCAATGAACATAAGGTTATGAAAACCTTCACATAAGAATGAACCAATGAACATAAGGGTATGAAAACTGTCACGTAAGAATGAACCAATGAACATAAGGGTATGAAAACTGTCACGTAAGAATCAACCAATGAACATAAGGGTATGAAAACTGTCACATAAGAATCAACCAATGAACATAAGGGTATGAAAACTGTCACATAAGAATCAACCAATGAACATAAGGGTATGAAAACTGTCACATAAGAATCAACTAATGAACATAAGGGTATGAAAAGGGTTTCCTCAAGGCTTTAAGTTAGTACTAGCAAAACAGAAAAAAATTACATGACGATTTATAGCTGTTAATGTTTCAAAACTTCTCAAAGATATCGCAACCATCATTCTGTTTAGTAAAACAACTGACTTGTCTCTCTCTAGCCAGCCAGCCTCAGAGCTAATTAATTAATTAACTAATTAATTTCCAGCCATCCTTAGAGCTGAGAACAATTTCTTAAGTTTTAAAGCATCTCTCAAAACGTATCTTTTTAGATTAGCGTATGCCCAATATTTAGTTTTATTAGTATTCAATTTTATTACAGCATAGTAGTTACATTGTTCTTTTATCTTTTGTATTTTACCTCTATCGTATTTTACCTTTATTGATACTATAATTTTAATTAGTAATTTAACTGTAAAGCGCATTAGATCATATTCGTATGGATTTTGCGCTATAGAAACTTACTATTATTATTATCATTTCCTTTTTTTATTGTCTGTAATCTTAGTAATTATAATTTTTAACCTTTTTTATATTTAAATTATACTAGTGTTAGTTTTAAACTTTGGTCTATAATGTGAAATAAGGTTATAATTATGATACTAATTTTTATTATTATTATTATTATTATTATTATTAATAATAATATTTAAGCAACCCAGAGAAACGTCAACCACAGTGCTTTACGGGTAACAGAATATAACAAACTTAAGCTGAAGAATCCAACAGTACTCAAAAGTTCCCTCGGTACAAGGACATTGCAGTGAAAGAGCTCAGACAATGTCCACACCAATAGTCAAGTAGGACCCCCCGGTAAGCAGCCCATGATCTTAACGGTCGAGACAACTTCAACCCACAACGGCTGAATTTTAACATTAATACTACAGTGCGAGTTGCAGGAGTTGAGGATATACATAAGGCTTTTACTATTACTGCATTCACGAACAAGTTCAAGAAAAGCAAGTTACCAACTGGAACACGAATTAAGAAATTGGCTCAAAATGAATTGGGTTTATCATAGAAACGAACGATCAAATTTTCGTGTTGGAATAAAAGGATTCTGTCAACGACTTCTTGCCCGTAGTTTTGAAATTAGAAATTTTAATTGTATACTGAAGACAACAAATCGTTTCTCAAAAGAAGGAAAAAACCACTAATTCCTGATCATCAGTAGGTAAGTAACACGAAATTTAATTTGACGATGATAATCATAATCACAAAAATTAAACATAACTCACCTAGCAGTAAAAGGAAACTGAATTACGCGAATTTTACGTGACTATAAAATACATTAAACTATACATACTTAACTACTTTCATGATTGTACAGACTGCAGCTTTTTAAAGTAAAAGAGTTCGCAAAACGATTAGTTTTTACAGGCCGGCGGTAGTTTCAAGGATCTTTGTTTCCTAAGGCTATATCTCCCACTACACAGATCTGGGAGCAGGGAACGTAGCTTATTATTTTTGTTGTCTAAAACTTTCTTAAAGGATTACTTTAATTGTTAAGGATTCACGGTGGTCATGGACTGTGTCTAGGTTTGCATAAGCTAAGGCGTCAACACAATATTTATTGGGAAAGATACAAGGCATAGCGTGTTTCTGAATGCAATAGTACAGCTATGCAACATATAAGAAAGATGACAATGATTACTCCTTAAAAAAGAAAAACCAATACAAACCCCGCCAAAAATTAGCGATACCAGTATCCCATATTCACATAACCAGTCACTCCCATGATCACATGACCTACATACCCTGTTCACGTGCTCGTAGCCACGTGACACCAGGTGCTCCTTTACGAATGTCGTCTTCCCAGCTGATAAGCAATAAGAGTTGTACAAAACGTTTAGAGATCCTACAATGAAAAACATAAACTATCGCACTAGGAATATTGTTTCTGGCTCTTGAAATTATTTTTTTTTGTTCTGAAACTCCAGATGATCAATTTACATTTCCGTTCTCGTGGTTATTAACCTGTAACGTCTTGTCAACGTTTGCATTGCAGGTGGGGCTTTGTTACTATTTACAAGATACAGCAGCGTCAACGAATGTTCATGTATCGAAAAAATTCGGTTAATAGAAACAAGTTCACCCAGCTTTTGGTGTTTAAAAATTGTTTTAGTTAAAAAAGCAGAAAACGATGGAAATCACACGCAGTTATACGTCAAGTCCACAGATCTGCTGTAGCCCGCAGTGATCATGATTATCAACGAGAGCAGATTTTAATTCAATACTCCATGTGGCTGTAAAAACAGTTAAGGATGTGCAATACACCACGGCAAGTATCTATTAATAAGGACAAATTGAATCACGGAACACTCACAGCCAGGAGCGCCGACCGTCACAATCACCTCCTTGGTATCTGACGTCAGACTGGCGGTTTGTGGGGACCACAGGGGAGCATCACGGGGAAGTTCTCGCTGTTTAAGTTTATTATAAAGGGAAATTATAATAATTGATTTAATACTATTGTTGTAAACTGTACGAAGGGTGAACAAGGCGGGCAGAAAGTGCAATGTTCAGAGGAATTTTTTCCTGACTAGTGTTTATTTCTAGCGGCTTGAAAATCTAGATCTGGACAGAACAAAACTGGTTCAGTTCCAAGCCGGTTTGGTACTAAAGAAAAAATTATGAAAGATTATAAAGAATTAAGCTCATGATGCTTTACGATTTAGTTCATTTACGGTCGTTGATTATGTGCATGACCTTGCGATCTGCCATTTTACCAATGGTTTTGCTTTAACTATTGCCTGGAAAACAGGTTTATTTGTGTTTCTTCGAGTACTCATTAGCTCCGAGATCTTACAAGTTCTGTTCCTACCGTTATGATAAATATGTTTTCGAAAGTAGTCAGAAATAAAACAAAAGAAATAGCTGAAAAATAAGAAAAACTAGCTCTGAACAGAACTAAGACAAAAGTTTGGCTCAGAGATACAGGATTACCTAGCTCTTAAACGACTGCAACACCATTTTTTATGGCAAAAACTTTTCAACTCAAACAAAATGGCAAACACAACCCGCATGGCTGTCTGGCTGATACAATTCAAACAGGATAAAGAGACCACGTTATTGGACGCTCATTTTGAACCTAGGATCTCCACTTTTAAGTTATCTATCGCAAGGCTTTTTAATCTCCTAGTTTTATTGACTTATTCTTTCTTCAAACAAGTCTACCAAAGTTTCCTTTTAGATAGTTTTGTATTTTTAACCAAAACTTCCGAATTTTGTATTGTTTAACAAAGCTTCCTTTTAGAGTATTTTGTATTTTTTACAAACATCCAAATTTTCTATTGTTTACTGAGATAACAGATTTTGTATTGTTTACCAAAGTTTCCTTTTAGAATATTTTGTATTTTTTACCAAAACTTCCAAATTTTCTATTGTTTACCAAATTCTGTATTGTTTACCAAAGTTTCATTTTAGAATATTTTATATTATTAAGGTTGATGTTCTGCGAACATATTATTTCGTGAAGCAAACACGTTGAAAAAGTCATTACCCTTGAAGTGTTTGGAAATCAGACGAGTTTTCCCCACTAAATCTAAATTGCGTAAGAAGCTAAATCGATCACACAACTAGATTCCAAAGCAATCTGAATAAAAAACACAACTCATTCCATCCCTAAACATTTACTAGAAATTAATGTATTGTTTGTCGGCACTTTTATAAGGGCTCTTTCACGGCTTTGCGCATGCTCAGAAATTTATTGATAAAAAAAGCTGTTTCAAGCTAAAATATCTCTAAACAACCACTGTTTAGATACCAATTTAAGTTTTCAAGAGGTAATTGCTACGGATGGTCTGTTTTAGGCGGCGATTAACTTGGATTTTAGTTGTTAATTCTTATGTTACGGGACGGAACACAATGTGATAAACTTGCTCTAAAACGCATAAAACCTTTGCCAAAGTGATTTAATTACTGTCTTATTGGTGAATTAGGTTTTTTCTTTTGAAAATTATTTAGATAAAGAACGTAAAAATTAAACTTCTGAAAAAAGAGAAAATTCCTTGACTCAGCAATGAAAGAGCCCCTCTAATATTCTAAATTCATCAGCCAAACTGAGACGCTGAAATTGTTAAACAAAGAAAGTTGAAACATTACTTGTAAAGTTACTTTAAAAAAACGTTGGCTAAAAAGTTCTTACCGGATTAAACTCGGGCCAGTGGAAAGTAGCTGGTTTCTGGTCCAGAAAAAACTCCTCAGGTGTGCGAAAATTGATTCCAATGTTTGATGCAAACTACAAAAAGACAAAAATTACTCATTTACAGTCAGACAAAGATGTGATATCCAGGACACAGCAACAGTGTGGTTAGACACTAGCCAAAGATTTTCCTTACATCACTTTGAAAGCGATGACAGGTAAATCATTTTAGCACATGCTTTCTAGCCAGCCAGTTTGCGTAATCAATTACGGTTCAAACACTTTTATGGTCTAAATAATCCACAAAATCAAATTCAGTTCTTTCCTTATTACATCGAAACGTATAAAGGCTAGAAACCCAGTCCTTAAAAATTTTATATTATCTCCACATACACTAAAGGTAATTAAATTCGACCTTCAAACGCTATAGTCATTTGCCCCGATACTGTTGGAATAATGTTGTTAGAAAGTCAATTTAAACGGTTAAATACCTCCACCGCGGGTAATTCACCGCTGCCAATTATCCATATACGTCCGGTCTCTCCCCCTCCCTCCCCCCTCCCAGCCCGATTTAACACTGATAGGTACATTATATCCATGGAAGCTCATAATATATTAATAACCAGGATATTTTTTGTTTACGAGAAGGTATATGAGTATATAATATAAGCAGTGTTGGGGCTTATAACCCATATTTAACAGTATTTTTAAGTTTGTAAAAGATCAAACAGAATGTGAGTCATACTGTTCTGTCACTGCATGAGAAGTCTTTTTTCTTCTTTGGTGCCCAGTCTGCAGGGCGACCAGCTGCATCTGGAATGAAAAGCGGACAATGCTTACCGTTAAATGACTAACAAACTCTACTGATTATATATTGATGCACCGGTAAATGATGTACTGGTAAGCTGATGTACCGCTGAACCGATGTACCGATGTACCGGTTAAACGAAAAACCAAATTACTACAGTAAAGCAATAGTGAAAAACTTGAACAATTACAGGTATGAATGGAAGAACCAAGCAAGATGTTATGTTATGTGTTGTTTTGAATCATGCATGGCTAGATAATAGCACAGATCTTTTGTAATTTTGTAAATGGAGTGTTATGAGTTTTGAATTTTCATTAACCTGCGAGTATATATAAATCACCATGAATGAGAAAAACAAAAAAGAATCATTTTTTCATCTTATTTTTCATGGCGACTTGAGAGATCTCTACTCCAGCACAGGATAACATTTTTTCAAGCTGCAAGCAGCCACACTAGCCAATCATCATCTGTTACTTCTTACAAGTTAAAAAAGTTAAAGTACATTGTAGAACCAAACTGACCTCCCACATAAAAGCTGGCAACACGATCAACCTTGATGTCTTCATTTGCCTGTAATCAAAATCACGTACAACATTTTAGGTAAATCTATCAAAACCTGTGGCCGCTTTCTTGATATGCCCAAATCCCCATAAATAACTTCAAGTAGAGGTCACTTTCCAGAAATACAGCAAATGTATGATAACTTGGAATTTGACGTTAACTTGAGGTTAATCAATATGGACATTAGAGCATATTATGAAAGTGGTCTAGTCTTGGTGGAAAGTTGGAACAAGGGATTTGAACGAGGTTTTTTTACAAAGATTTAGAAAGTATTGATAAGTGCTCATTATATCAATTTACATGTAGGTTTTCTTTGCAAAAAGTTGCCAACAAAATGAAGTCTTCTATCTGGACCCGCTTGGATAATTGTTATATCGGGATTCAACTGTTTTCCAGGACGAAAAGCTTTTGAAATCTGCAGCTGGTTACTGATTCCTGACAATTTTCTCAAACTTTGAATAAACAAGTATATCAAAGTTGAAAGCTCACAAGTTTCGTCTGCTTTTACAGCCTACCGTTCAGTTTAAAAAAAACTGTAAAATATCACAACTTCTTATTACAAATCAGAGCGCGCGAATTTATTTTACTCGATGTGAGTCACGTAAACCTTATTGAATAGTATGACATATTAAAAGGGGCTGTTTCACAGTGTGGTTGTGAAATCTTTCCGCTGCTCGACAAAAGATGCGAAAAATAAAAAAAAATAATTTCAGCTACTAATAAGTTAATCTTAATTTTGCCTTAAACGTTGCAAATATCGTACGGCTAGTTTAATTTCGCCGGAGAACGATTGGAACTGATTTGAGTTCTTCAGTTCAATATCCTTGACAATTCTGTTTGTTTAGAAAGGTTTTCTTTGTCTTAACAAATCGCTTTGATCGATATACTTCGAAAACACAGAACAAGCTTTGAAAAGAAGCAGTTTTGTTACCTTGTGTAATGACAGGACGTTAATTAATTTGCTTAGCAACTTGAACCTACCTTACGGAGTAAGTGTTTCCACATACCAACTACAGGCTTGCGGTACATTCCAGTTCCTGACGATACAAAAGCCTGCAGGAATGATGTTAATAGGGTCTAAAGTTTAGAGCATCATTCTGCACGTAATACTTAATACTTGATACACACAAAAACAACAACAATGACCATTATCGTCATTGGTAGTAGAACATAACGGAAACAGCTTTTTTCTAAAAAGCACTAGTTTTAAAGGGGTACTTCAACGGCTTTGCGCATGCTTAAAGTTTATTGACGAGAAAACTCGGTTAGAAATTAAAATATCTATAACCAGGCACTGTTCATATACTAATCTACGTTTTTCCGATAGGCAACAAGTACGGATGGTTTGTTTTAGGTGGTGATTAAGTTGGATTGTACTTCTTTGTCTTGTTATGGATCGTGTTATCAGTGATGTTCCGTGCTGTACGGATGGTCTGTTTTAGGTGGTGATTAAGATGGATTGTACTTCTTTGTCCTGTTATGGATCATGTTATCAGTGATGTTCCGTGCTGTACGGATGGTCTGTTTTAGGTGGTGATTAAGTTGGATTGTACTTCTTTGTCTTGTTATGGATCGTGTTATCAGTGATGTTCCGTGCTGTACGGATGGCCTGTTTTAGGCGACGATTAAGTTGGATTGTACTTCTTTGTCTTGTTATGGATCGTGTTATCAGTGATGTTCCGTGCTGTACGGATGGCCTGTTTTAGGCGACGATTAAGTTGGATTGTACTTCTTTGTCTTGTTATGGATCGTGTTATCAGTGATGTTCC
>JANSTQ010136999.1:0-13462 GCA_026167885.1 Bergia puertoricense
AAAAAAAAAGAAAATAAAAGTGAAATTTTACTTACTGTAAATAGTTAAACAATTCAGCCTGTTGGATGCCACATGATTACTTTAATAAACCTACCTATCTATCTAAAATAAATGTACTACCCTCCCCCTTCCATGGCTTAATAAAGTGTGTCTTGCTGTCATTGTACTCAGACATGTAAGTCTCGTGATATTTTGTATTCTTCATTTGGTTTTACTGACATGAACCCATTTGAAGCTGCATTTCATTTTGATAAGTTGTGGCTATGACAGCACCCTGAAGTGTGCATTAAACACCCAAAGAGGTGTTTTGAAATTGCACTAGAACAGGTACAGTTTCAGAAAATTTCCACATGCAAGCATATTCTTAACATTTTATTAGTTTTTAATTTCCTTCACCACTATCCTTCAATCTATTCTAGTATAGGGCAGTCATCACAAGCATCTTCAACAACAACAGTGCTCAACAATATCTTTGTTTTGATTTATACTGAAAATGTTCTACACATACTTTGTTCATTGTACAGTTGACATAATTTCACAACCAGTTTCCTTTTTATTCTATTATCAACAAAGTCAATTTAGTGTGTGGATAATAATTGCTCATTTATATCAATCGACAATATTCTTCCCAAGGTCTTATGAAGACCTGAAAGGGAAATTTTTTTTCAAGCCATGTACATGGCTTTTATTTTTCCCAAATCAAGTCATGCTACAAACCTGACTTAAAGGCTATGAGGAGAACAGGGATAAATGATCGTTGTTTTAAATACTGATATTATGTTTTGTGTTACCTGACCTACAGATAACACGACCATGCAGTGTTGGATTTTTTGAAGACTGTGGTTATCTTTAATTCCTGCTTTGGGCCTGCTTTTGCATCTTTATGGTAAGGCTGGAATTTAAATTAGAACAGTCTTCTTTTCTGCTGTATGTGACTAGTATCTTTTATGACCTTATTTCATGTTTTTGCACTTCGTCTCCCAGATGGAGGGAATCAGTTGGGGTCGGGGTGGGTGTTTGAGGGGGGAAGTGGTGAGTGAAAGTTTCCAAATGAATGCTTAAATTCATCAGGTAACTGCATATTATATGTACATCATCAATACCAGTGAAAAAACTGGTCAGGTACAGTAATTCATACAGTAAAATGCTCACTTGGTTGGTTACACACACCAAGTTTCATGTCAAAACTGCACTAAAAAGTTCATCCAAATTTCAAAATGCATCCAACACAACAAGTAAAGTTCAAAATGTTACACTCCAACAACAGAAGAGCATCTGAAATGGGAGTTAGACTTCCATTTCATTTTTAACTGCAATAATAATTGCATCTTTGTCTCTTGCTTCATAGATCCCCATCCCCTCCAGTATGTTGTGGTTGAGGACAGGGTTGCTCAATGTTGCCATGAGCAAGCCATTTACTCCAGCTTTAACAAACTGCAGTATGAATCTCCCAAGGTTGTGGTACTTTAGGAATGAACAGCAGTCTTCCATGGTGTATAGGGCAACTGGTGTCTCTCCTTCAACAAAAAAATAACAATAAATTAATATTAAAGGGGAATGAATCAAATGCAGTGTACTGTTTGCCTTGTATGATTACTCAAAAGTATAAATTTTTAGTTTTGATTAATGGTATTCACTTGCATGACTGGGGAGGGTCACTGGACCAAAGATCAGTATTCAATACATGACAAATGACCAATCTGAAAACTCTTGTTTTGCCACTGTAAACTTTTTATCACTATTTTCATTGTTTATCTGGAGTTTGGTTTTGGGCTGCTGTCAGTCATGTTCAGTTGTCTGTATTTCATAGTTCACATTACATGATTGTACTAATTGCTATGGTGGTAGAACTTTATGATGACAACAGCAATACACTTTGTTGTACTAATAAGGTCATCATATACACATACTGTATGATTGTGATAGTTTGCCAGTTCAGTTTTAAACATTCAGATATGCTGAATTAGTGAATAGCTTGTTTGTGATCAGTCCCTTATGCAAAAGTATTAATTTTATTTAAATAGATTACTGCAAGCACGTTAACCACTGCTTGGAAAAGTTTATTTTTTGTTGAGGCTGAGCAGTTAAAACAACATCAGTGACAGAGTACAAACATGAATTAAGTTGCAATCTGCAGTGAAAACTGTCACAACTGACCAATAAGATGTGAAAGTTTGGGGCTGACATCATGGACATGGTTACTTTGGTGCTTAAAAATTAATGTCAGTTGCACTTCATTGGTCAAATGTGATAGTTTGCAACTTGATTCATGTTCATTTGGTGGAAACACAAACAAACCGGAAGAATGTTTACACTTTATGCTTACATGCAAATGCTAGTACTGTCCCCTGATCATGACTGATCTAAGAATCACATGTACAGTAGGGGTAAAAAGAAACGCAAACGAAGTTCGTCGAACTACATAGAAATTTCAGTGAAGCAAAGCGAACAGAACTTCGAGATTCACGAATTTCAGTACGAACTTTCTTCAGGCTATTGTTCGATAAAGAGACAAATTTGAAATGCGAAACTTCAGTGACAACGAAACTTCACTCACAGCGAAACTTTCACCTATTCGAAACTTCGCCTAGAGAGAATATTCACTGTGACTGAATGCAATACCAGTGATGCTTCGATACGACGAACAATCAGTGTGACAAATTTTGCATTGATCAAATCTGCAAAACAGGGAAACATTTCCCATCTAAGTTAAGGAAACTAAGGTTTTTAGAAATACAAAGCTTATTTGCTTGCCATATACACCACTTCACACAGCCGCATGGGTCGCCGATCAAACGCCGGACTGCACAAAGTGTGACAATATTCATCGGTCCTCGCTCATTTCGAGATGCTCTGCAAAGGCAATCTTTCCAGCTTTCCATTTTTCTTCAACATGTGAGCTTATTTATTTCCGATACTGTAGCACAATAAACCAACTTGCTGCAGCGTGCAGCTGAAAGTTTACAGGAACAGGAAGTGAACTCACCTGGAGGTCATGCGCACACTGAAATTAGCCACGTGAACCCTTGTTTAACTGTTGTCATGTATTTCCGTGCAAATGTTTGCAACTCGATGGATCTCGTTCCCATCTTTAAATCATTGCATTCACGGCAGCAGTCTGAAAGTATTTAAAATGACGATCTGAACTGTTTTTAAATTAAGTGTTTATAATTTGGTGCTTTTGAGCATTGGTAACTTTGCTCGGTCGGCTCGGCTGACAAACAAATTTTATCACGCAATGTCGCAATACCGTGAGTGTATTTGATTTATCGATAGTGATGCTCATGTATTTCCCGGAATCCGTGCGGATGTTTGCAACTCAATTGATCCCATTCACATTTTTAAATTACTGCATTCACAGCGGCAGTCTGAAAGTATTCAAACTGATGATCTGAACTGTTTTTAAATTAAGCTGTTTATAATTTGTGCTTTTGAGCCCTGACAGAAATAGCTTTACATGTAACTTTGCTCGGTTGGCCCGGTTGACAAACAAAATTTTATCACGCAATGCCATAAGAGTATTTGATTGATCTATTTATATACATACACAGGTGTTGATTTCTGCAGAAAGTTCGTCTGAAATTTCGTACGAAACTTCATTGCAAGTTACCACAAAGTTTGTTTCAATCAACATTTTAGAATATTCATAAGCAGCGAAGTTTCTACAGTTGCGCCAAAATTTCTACAGAATGTGCGGTGAAAATTCATCAAACATTCATCCCACAACAAAGGCCGGAATTTCGGGGATTTCGTTTGCGTTTCTTTTTACCACTACTGTAAACCTTGAGTTTAATAGCCTGTACATAGCCAAGTTTTCCCAGAAGATATAATCATAAAATAAAATGCTACATGTACTATGGATTTGAAAACTCTTTATTACCTGTTGTGAAATGGTTGGTCTCTTGTTGTAATCCATAATGGCCAGCAAGGAGTTTTTAAATACTTCTGCCCTCTTGCTTTCCAACTCTAATCTCTGTTGATTTTGCAGTATCAAGGCCTTCAATAGCTCATCAGTTGTTGAAGTGTTCTCTTTGTTTGAAGCTTCATTCCTGGGTGACTGATCTCTTGCAGCCTAAGTGGGGGCACACCAACTTGATCAATGTAGTTTTTCCACTGGGGTTCCTCACCAACTCCAGCTGATTTCCCATCCACTATAAGATCAGTCCATAATTTCAAGTGCTTTTCACCATACCGTCCTTTAATGCCCTTTGTCTCTAGATCGCTAACAAGGGAACAGTGAATTTCATTCCAAATGTCATTTGCTCCAACCTTGCTATTCTTTGGTGATACCTCTTCTGCAGCTGCTATTAGTTCAAGGTCTTGGGCATCTTCAGCTGTGAAGTCAAGGGTCCTCTTTGGCTTCTGAGAAGTGGTGGTACAACTAGTGGCTGTAGGTTCACAGAAACCACAGTTTAGTCACCAACTGAAAAGTTTGGCACTTCCCTTTCCCCCACTGTTGGTGGAGATAGAACATGCATGATAGGTTATTTACTGAAGTTTTGACACAAATTTGTTGAAGTAAGATAATTTGATTTAGGCAAAAATGGATTATGCAAATTAAATAACTGCAACCAAATTAAATCTTAAAATTAAAATGTAGAACTTTTTGATATTATCATTAAATTTATAATTATCATTATTACTATTACTATTATTTGTGTCATCTATACTACTGCTATTGAAGACTAGTATCAGAAACAAAAATAGTATTACACGCTATCACTCTTCTTGTAAATCCTGTGTGTTACACAAATTTTATAGTTTCAGCAAAACATATTTCTGAATATTACTGATAATTTATAATACCACAAGTTTGAAGAAGTTATGCAAGAAGGTAGATTTTGGTTTGAGCAGCTACCATAATTATTTGCTCTAATTATAATTCTAGAAACATAAGAAAAATTATAACAACCTGCTTTCCCCAATGATACTGTGGCACATGCTATGCGTATGGAACTGATACTTCCTTTTGTATCTCTGTATTCTTCCCTGCAGCATACCAGCTCCTTATCTGAATTCAGTTGGACCATTTGTTGCTTTCCTTTCCTAATCAAAAACAAACCACTGGCTGGGACATACACTGCTGATGGGCTTTCCAAAGCTTCGAGTTCATTCTTCAGCATTGAGAGAGTACACTCTTGGCTAATGTCCTGCATCATCAAAAGTGTCTTTGACAGCCTTGGTTCATCAGTTTTAGTTTTCAAAGCCTCCATATTTTGCTTGTCTTCCATCTTTCGCATGGCAAGCAGCCGTGGGGAGTGGCAAGGTGTTACAGGTGACAAGGTATCTAAAGTATAAAGACAAATGAAAACAATAAAACATTCTTGTCTGTGGACATTCATCTTCCTTCAAAATTTGGAAAATTGACAGTGACACACATAACCCCAGATATAAATTATTTGAATGGAAGATGGAAAAATAAAAAAATTCCAGTGTTCACCATACTTGGCTCCCCCCCTTTCCTCAACCCTTCTCCTTGCCCCTCCTAATCATTTGTGGATCTATGCACAGAGACTTTGCACTCTTTCATCTTTTGGAGTATATAAACCCATCACAGAAGTGCAAATTTCACTTTCACCACAATACCACACAAAATTGAAGTCACTTTAAAAAGAACTTGCCTCAGTGGAGAACAGAAAAAAGGAGCAACTCATATTTTTGGGACTTCAATTTTGCAATCAGTTCTGTAAGCCGGTGATCCAGTGTTTGAAAATTAAATGCACCAGAAAAAAGAACTACAAACACAAAGCAAAATGCAAGTAAAAAATAAATAACTAGTATACAAAGAAAATTGTGAGTGCAACTACATGTGCCTTACGAATGCAGCTTGGGCTTTTCATATCACACCTCCAGTCGACTGCCATCACCATGGATGCCACTGCTTTTCGCTTTCCGCTCGGGTAGGTCAAGGGATACTCTTGTAACATCGCCAGTATGTCTCTGTAACCCTGACAAAACGACAATATTTTTTGATTTTCCCTTTTCTTGAAATATATTCTCTCAAGTATGATGTTGTCTTTCACACTGACTCCCTCTTAACGTGCCACAAAATCTTGTACACATGCTTCAAGCATCGAAAACATCCACTGCCAGGGCAACACGAAGGGAAGGTGCTCGCAGCCATTCACTCTGCCATCTTTGGTTTTGGTGTAAAGTATAACTTCCCTCTGTATGTAGGATGTAAGAGTAAAAAATGAGTGAAAATGAAATTTCAGTTTCCACTTTCATTGACTATGAAACAATGCAACTGTCAGGTGCACGCGCAAGCCCTAGACACACCTTCCAAAACACCTCCAACATCACCAAATCAAAATGTTTGTGAAATTTTTAAAAAAAATGTATGGTGAACAACTGAACCAACAATGTGTGTCGATTTTTGAGCGTCAGGCAGGATGATAAATAACTGAGACTCGTGCAAATGCGTGTGCATTGAAACACTTCAGATCGGGATTGCCATCAATGGAAGGTCTGGTTGTCTAGCAATCGAAAATCCCAAATTTCTTACCTGTTCATTTGGCGAATCCCAAATCTGACTGTCATCTGAATCTGGTGGTGGTATTTGTACATCTTTGTACTGACTTTTTCACTGGACATGATCAACTTTCCCTCCAACTTGACATGTTTCCAGTGGAAAATGTGATGCGTGAAGCCGAGTTTTGTGAGCATACCATATATGGTATGCATGATTGACAGCAGCCAAGAACCAAATCCGCCTCATGAACAAAACCCAGTGGTCGCATAGCAATGAAAACGGTGGTAATAGCATAACATTGTAATTACCATAATAACATCCCAAAGATTTACTTTTGAAAACTTTTCTCTCATTTCATTTTAGTTTCTGTTTTATATCATAAAGGTTTCTGTTTTATTGCTGCACTTGTGTCCATACCAACAATGTACATAATCTAAAGCAGTTGGCTTCGAAACTTTGGGGTGTTTTTTAAAAAATTGGCCATTTAGTAGAGGAAATTGCAAAGGAAGGTTCGACTCGAAAAATAAGCCAGCTGACAGAAACAAAACATTGGCTGCTTGTGTTTTTTCAACTGCATTTCATAGAAGGGTACAAGTTATAAAGCAGGACTCTGTCCAACTTTCAGCTTCCAGACTTGAAAATAAAGATTGTCCCTATTTGAGAAAACTGCCATTGCACTGTGTTATTTTCTTTTGATGTAACTACAACTTATTTTGAACAAGAGGCTACACATAGCCTAACTCGGGCCTGGCCGTATGCTTGACCGTTCGAAACAGACACCCCTGACTTTAACAACAATTTTGTGTGTGGACCCTGCTTGTTGTTCATTACTTTCAAACCAATGATGTGTGTGTAAATGTATGAAGTGGGGCAAACGTGTAGATTAAAAAAAAACACCAAAAACATCAATAAAAATCATCCCACCTAACGCATACGTTCATTGTGCGCGACAATTTATTTATATACCATAACTTTCCTGAGATCTGTTTCAAAATATGATACTATTCCATAGTGAAGTAAAAAGAAGAACAAGAAAAAAAAAACTTTGAATGTTTCAAGAGGAAAGAGAAAAAAAAGAAGAAAAGTTCGAGATGCACCCACCAGGACTCGAACCTGGGACCTGCTGCTTGTAAATCCGATGCACAAACCACTCTGCCACGGCAACAGCTCTCACCGCTTCACGCATGCGCTGAGAGCTCATTACCAATCGCAACACGGAAAATAAAAATAAAAAGAACGGAGCCGAAACCTCAACTCAGCACCTTCCGGCCCGAGTAACTATGGTAAGAAAAATTGAGCTGCGAAAATTGCAGCACGCATCTTAGAGCAGTAGCCACATGCATGCAATGTGTTTAAGACAGTAATTGCAACAAAAGACTACCTGCCAGTTTATTTATATACCACCATCTTGGATAGGTTACCACAACTACAACAATTCCCCAGATGCTTCACTTATTGCTGAAACGGCCCATTAATAACACACTGTTTTAACAACTTGTTAAACAATGAAAGCATTTTCAGAATTACTTTCAATCAGTGACCTGCAAACAAGTCTTTTACTCGGAATACTAATGGTCAAGGCAAAAATTTGGCTTATTCAAATAAATAAAGAAAACAAGAACGAGTGAAAAATAATGAAGAAGATACTTTAAACGCGAGTGCCATTTCATACCGATACCTATCAAAAAACTTCAAAAAGCTCAATTCTCTGGCTCTGCAACACGTCACAATCACACATGTCGTATATAATGAATCAATGACCCTGCATCCATCAAAAAATTACTGAAATGCTTCCCCAAACTTACAAATACTTTGAGTATCTCATCGGACTGCAACTTTTTTCGTAATTTTACAACCGAATACGAATACTTCAATACTAAACTGTAGTAGTGTAGACGGATATAGTGAGATACAGGTCAAATGATTGCCAAATGGGCACTGAGTTAGCGCCCGTTTGACTGTTTGTTCGTTCATCTAGCTCGTTTTATTCCTCAAATGCTCAATTCACCTCATCTCAATGTGATGTGCACATTGCAATTCACGCCCCTAAAAAAACTTTTCTACAATGGTTTCACGTCCCAAACAAGAAGCTGAAGACATGAACACATAAATTCATATAAATTTATATATATAAAGACACCAGTATCAATTTTCACACAGTCACTAACGCAATTAAAGATGGTCGTTTGCTTACCGGGGCACTCCGAAGGTCATCCCTCCGTTCGTTGTTTGTTACACACATAATCATTTCTGAAAAGGGATAACAAAATGTTGGAGAATTCACCATTCTAACTGTATGGAAATAAATGCTCTCAAAAAGTTTTTGAATGATTTTTTTGTTTAGATTTCCCTCTTTTAAGAACGGCCACCACCTCTTTGGATCATCCATTTCTTGCCTCGCCACCAAGCAATGATTTCCGAGAGGGGCTGGAAACGAATTAATTGAATTTCCGAAGATTCAATTAATTCATTTCCAGCCTCCTCTCAGAAAACACATTTTGAGAGATGACAGACTGGGAAGAGACATTTTCAGCACTTCTGTCGGCTTTTGAATGGCTTGAATAAATAAATGAAATATTTTATATAATATTAGCACTTCTACGGTACACAATGGTTCACAAATCTCAATCAGTTTTCATGGATATCTGTATTATATTTTGAAACCTAGGACAATTACAAACTTTTGTGTACTTTTTAAAATAGATGATTTCTAAACACAAAAGTGTTGAAAATAGATAAAAACAAGATAAAGCAAAGATAATTGAGCAAATTAAGCTATAATAAGCCGCTTAAACTACAGCAAAAAGGCTGCCAAAACTCAATAGCTGATGTCGGACTGGATCGAAGGTGTTATCCAAAACTCAGTTTCCTTGCTGATATGATGAGTTGTTGATACAAAAGTATACTGAAAAATAAGACCTATATACCTTTGTAAAAATTTGGAGCGAGCTTTTAGAATTCGAAGTGTTGAGGTTTAAAAATCTGGAATGTGTTTTGGAATTCGCGCGGGGTGCACTCGTGGGCCGCCCTAGTTGTTACTGTTATTTTCTATGTGTAAATATCAAGTGCAATACTAGAAATTGTACAGTAAGTGCTTTGGCAATATTTAAAGATGTTACATAATGTCAACAAAGCCACTTCTTTACTGTTACTATACTACTACTACTACTACTATACCCTGGGTACCAGAGGCTCAACTCGCTCATCAGTCGAACATTCAAATCAACGAAACTCGCGATCGTTCTTTGGCTTCACGCTTCGCTGTTTCGTTGATTTGAATGTACGACTGATGAGCGAGTTGAGCCTCTGGTACCCAGGGTACTACTACTACTACTATTAGTACTAGTACAACTGCTACTAGATTTTCTAGTCTACTACTACTACCACTACTATTATTACTACTATTGCTGCTACTGTTAGTATACCACTACCACCACTACAACAACTAATAGTTCACAGAAGACCAGTGTCTTAACAATATTAATGTGAAGAATTTTGATGTCAAAAATGACTACTACAAATTCAGAACAAGCAATCACACTTTGTTTATTGAAACAAGTAGATATTGTAGGGCTTATGGTAATTTGCGAAACGAAACGAAACGAAACAAAACTGCGAAACAAGCTGAAGCTGAAACGCGCTGCCCCGAGTTGAGCTAAGACGCATCATTTCATCACACAAAAAATTCTATTTAAATTGAACTAAAACCAGACTGCATGTTTGATATTAATTTTCTACAAAAATAAGAACTCAAACTCTACAACTGAAACGCTATAAACGTACTAAACATCAAAAGTGCACTGATATCACAGTCGGAAAATTAGGAAAAATACCCTAAAAAATTCCTCGAATAGAAAATACTATACCCTAAAAATACCAGTATCGATTGTCAACTAATAAACATTGTCTTCAATATCTCTAAAAGGCCTTTAAAAATTTCGACACGGCTTTCTCACAAATGTCTTATAACCTTAACAGACTATAAAACTTTTGGCGTACCGTTGTCAGTTTACGAATTACGAAAAAATTATGAAAAATAACAGTTCATTTCATCTTTATTTTATTTTTTGACATTCTAACTTTTTTAATTACTCAAGCTACGTATGTAGTACATCAGCACGTGGTAGAAAACCGATCTGTTTCCGACCACAAATATCTAATATTTTTGCACAATCAAATATTACCTGTTTATGTGTACTTCCTTTTGAGTTCAATTTCATATCGGAGTTACGTAACGGTGTTCGTGCACTATTCGACAAACATCGAAAAGTACTCGGGATTAAAGTTGAAAAATTTAAAGATAGGAGAAACACTCTTGTAAATAGTCCCAAAAAGCATTTGCACAAAGTCGATTACAAACGGGCATGAAAAAACTAACAAAACCGGGTTCCAACGATGGACTGAACATCTGAGAGAAACACTCTTGTAAATTGTCCCAAAAAGCGTTTGCACAAATTAGATTAAAATCGGGCATGAGATAACTAACAAAAACCGGGTTCCAATGATGGAAAAAACCGTAAGCGAAACGTAACTCGTTTCATTCTTATCCTGAAGTTTCTTGTTCATAATCACTTAGACATTGACAGAACCAGGCAGAACATAGCCAAATGTGTTCTTCAACAACTTCTTGTGGCTCTCCTTGAGTCTACATCGTACCATGTCTGCTGGCTATAGCTACGACATGTTCTGAAGAAGTTTGGCAGTCCAAGGGTTAAAGAATACATTTGTTTCTTCACTTGCGCTTGAACTTTCTCAAGCTTCTTTTGTGTAGTCATGCAAGCTCAACTCTTAGCAGGTTGAAATGTGACTGCCTTAAACGGTCGAGAACGTCGGGAGAGATGTCAACGAACGACTGGTGGAAATATGGAAAAAATGGTCAAATGTCTTTTTGTAAAAGACAATACCGGATGATATTTCTTTCATAGTAGATCCCGCCGGTACATTTGACTTATTGTGGAAAGTTTAAATGGATGGTTATATAGCAGCAATGAAATTGAGTTAGTTATCCAACAAGAAGTATCCAAGGAAATGTATAGAAATAAAATTTTCAGGGGTCTGAGTTTTCGAGACACCTGACCGTCTGAGTTTTTTAGGGGTCTGAGTTTTCGAGACACCCGACGGTCTGAGTTTTTCAGGGGTCTGAGTTTTTGAGACACCCGACGGTCTGAGTTTTTCTGGGGTATGAGGTCTGAGTTTTCGAAGTCTGAGTTTTCAAGACACCCAACCGATCTAGAAATACGGTTGCCTTGTCAATATATATATAGGCACTGCTTACGGACGCAGTAAAACCTCTTGGCCAGCTTTTTGTTTGTTAGCTTCACGATTGTGGCACCCGAGCTGTTCTTTTCTGGATATTTATATCTTTCCTTGTATACGAAACATATGTCGTATGGCGCCATTGGCATTCGCCGAGGGAAATCGCAAGAACAGCTCTCACACTTCAATGCTCTGCTGTGGTCGATAATGTAACTGATCTCGAATGGCTTGTCATTATGATAGTATTCCTTGTACACAGGCGGCTTGGGGTACTTGATGTCTGCACAGGCCTCGTCCACCAAATCAAGAACTGGTGACTTTAGATGTTGTATTTTGCTCGCCGGACTTTGCCTGGTTTTTCACCAGCTCCAGCCGGCAAGTTCTTCATCATGATTTTTGATGGACGCCGGCAGTCTTGTTGAAGCTTTTCAATTAGTTGCTTCAGCCTCCAACGCTTTTCTGCTGCAACAAGAACGTGCTGACACAAGCCGCCACTCCGGCTTTCTGTAATTTGCGCATGAGCACTCATATATCGATGGCTTGCAGTTGACGGTGTACACTTGTCAACTTCCGTTACACAGACTTGGTCGTTTTCAAGAAGTAATACCCGACATGTAAGGATATGTCCAGTTCCAAGTTGTCTGGTTGAACTGACAGAGGCTGTGTTTCGCAATTCTCCGAGACTTGTTCCTTTGAAATGTCACCGGTGATTTTCAAAAATTTCTTCACAT
The DNA here is from genome assembly GCA_026167885.1 of Bergia puertoricense. Lineage (NCBI taxonomy): Eukaryota > Metazoa > Cnidaria > Anthozoa > Zoantharia > Parazoanthidae > Bergia > Bergia puertoricense. The sequence goes on from JANSTQ010136999.1 coordinate 12,460, forward strand.
AATCATTCCTTTGTTCTTTCGTCATTCCTGTCTTTAGCGTAATGACAATATTCGTCTGCCAGTCGATAGTCGCCCATGCTGTAAATTGCTCTTTTAAGTTCTTCGACAATACGGACATTTACCACTTCGTGAATGTGAACCTGGTCCACTCTCTTGCGTTCGGTCTCCTCTTTGAGGACGTTATTGAATCCCTCGGCGCGCTGGTTATCGTATTTGTTAGGCGGATGTCCCAGCCCTGCTGCAGTACGTATTGGTTTTGACATGCATTTCTTCATAGTTTCCTCTAGAGAGCGCACTCTTCCAACTCTCGGCGGGGTAACGAAGTCTCTAAAAATGCTGCTGGGTCAAAAGTTGACCTCGGTAATGTAACCGGAAATATAACCCAACCAAAACACAAACTGATCCCAAGCCAATTACCCCCTGGGAAACCTCGGTAAGACGGCTAGTGGAACCTCGGCTATCCTGTCCAGTAGACTACGCTTCAGCTTGTTTCGCAGTTTTGTTTCGCAGTTTTGTTTCGCTGTTTTGTTTCGCTGTTTTGTTTCGCTGTTTTGTTTCGCTGTTTTGTTTCGCAGCTTTGTTTCGCAGTTTTGTTTCGTTTCGTTTCGCAAATTACCATAAGCCATATTGTAGACCTGCAGACCTACTTTTTAAATGCACTTTGTATGCTGACTTTTGACAAATATTTTTGCAACTGGTCAAAATATGATCAGACATACAACAGCACATATGATAAAGTTGATATCTTATAGTTATAGTGTTCCTGTTAATCAATAATTATTGTATCGGTATATGCAGTGTAATTGTTATTTTTCTTATTTCATTGGGTGTGAGTTGTAACGCTTTGGCAATATGTAAAACGTTTTTCTGTCATGCCAATGAAGCATATTAATACTACTACTTTTACTACTATTACTACTACTACTACAACTACTACTACTACTACTACTACTACTACTACTACTACTACTACTACTACTACTACTACTACTACTACTACTAC
>JANSTQ010137010.1:0-13691 GCA_026167885.1 Bergia puertoricense
AATTTCTGAGAAACTTGACTTTAAACCTGGCAGTTTTAAGTTATCAGATTGAGTTCATTTTCCTTGACTAATACAGATTAACATTCTTTGAATTTGAAATGTCTCTTCTGTGTCTCACAACTGCGCTGCTTAGTGTAGGGTGAATATGTTGGGTGATCGTGCAGCAGCATATAATAATTGTTTTTTCATGTGTTGGAACCTGATCGAAAGTGTTTTATTAAGTACTTCCTGAAACGAAGGTTCGAAGGTTCGTTCAAAAATCCCGACAAACCTTTGAAGGGTTTTTTTGGCTTTTGTCCCAGCCCTAGACCTGACAAGAGACATGGAATAGCTTATGACTCAAATTTTGGGGAAAAAATACAATTTTTTAACTACATTCAAGTAATGGTCTTTATTTATAAGCCATGGCAAGAGGCCATTTTTTCATTCAAACAGAACAAATGCTGAACAAAGCTAAACAACAAAACTACATGTAATGCAGTTAAAACATTAATTTTTTCTGATGATGACGATGAGAGAAACAGGGTGCTTATATCTGCGTTGGGACTTAGTACATATGCATGAGCTTCTGGTATACAGTGCTTTCAATGCAAGAATAAGACTCTTGACTTACTTCTTCAGCCTGTAGATTCCAATCATGACAAGGGCAATAAAAACACAAGCACTGCAGATGATGATTGCAGCCATCACTCCTGCTGACTTTGAACCAGAGGCTGTACCAACAATGTTTGCCTCCATTACAGCCCCAGGCAGGGCATCAACTCTTAGCTCATCAGATTTCCTCATAGCTGGGTGTGGTTTTGATTTACCCGTAAGTATTGGTGGAACATTCAGTTCAAACTTCAACTTGTTACTCTCAAACCCACCATTCATATCACAGGCTTTTATCTGCAAGTTTTAACAGCATTTTATGCATCAGAATATACATTTTATTGTAGGTGGCTTAGGGGCTCGTGATCAAACACTCTGAATGGGGCTACATGTTAACTTGGAAAGCTGGGAAAGTCAGGAATGTTTAGATTTTAAAATTTCATCAAGGTAAGGTTCAGACCTTCATTGTCTTCATTATTTATCTGGATAAAAAAGGGCGAGGGTTTAAAAAATTTTGCCCTCAAATGTTAAGATGGTACAAAATGAAATGCAAAATTTGGGGGTTCTTTTTAAAGGAACCAGGACTCGACCTACAGGTTTTTAACTGCTATCAACTCTTTGCTAGCTGGATAGGTTTTCACAGCAATATGATCAAGGACAACAGGCTACAGTTTGTCAGTCATCTTTTTAATCTTAAAATTTTGCAGTCTCTGATTTGACTTTTTGTCTCACTTTGTAGAAGTACAATTAATTTAAAGACGGTTGCAAGTCTGATTTTACTGAGTAAGCAATAATCTTGAACGAACATGAACAAAAAATAAGTAATAGTTAGGCTTTTACAGCGGTAACCAATCAGTTTGAAATTCTACAGACAGTACATTTCTGTAAATGAACCATAAATCGTCAGGAGAAAACGAACACACATGGAAAAGCCTATCAGTTGGTCTGTGGACATAAAAAATGATCATAGATTTATATGCCATGGAATTCCATGACTTACAAGGTACAAATAAGTTTAGTGCGAGTCTACTGCAGGAATTTACAGGTGACTAGTTTTTTAACTCGCAAATTTGGAAACGACTCTCGCATTTTGCGTGTTTGCTAGCAGTTAAGTTGAGCCCTGGGAACTGAAGATTTTCACCATGATTGCTTCCTACGGGGTAGAGAAAAAGTATTGGTGCCCAACCTCTGTTTTTTCCAGCCCAATATACATAGTTCACATATCAAGTAATTATCGGTCACTGAAACATAACAAAATAACAAAAAACTGCACCAACTTAAACATTATACCTTCTTAGTTTTCAACCAAAAAAGTCAAGTCGAAGTCCTGCAATGAACATTAATATTATGACTAAGAATTTAAAGAATTTGTGAACAAAACAACTTTGTTCTCATGTGGTAGTAAGTTACCAAAATAAGACACCACAGTCATTTACTTACGAAAAACTGACGTCGGAGTTTGCTATTAGGCGCAAGGTTGACATAGACCATATCTTGCAACACTCGTTTGTAAGCTTCAGCATCAGCAATGCCTCGGATTACAATGCCATCACTACCATTATAGACCTTCATCTCATAGTCATCAAGGACAGTGCCGTGGTTTTCATTTTTCGGAAACATCAGGAATTCTCCTTTTTTCATGGCTGGTTTCACAGAGACTTCAACAGAATCAAGGTACATCTTTCCACTACATCCTTCCCCTCCAACACTGAATTTGTGACAGACTGGAACACCCAAGCGTTTGATATGGTCAGGAGAAGATTTCAAGTCCTTGCATCCTTTGATCTGGATTACTGGCCATACTGCTGGTTTAACATCAATATTGATAAATATAGTGGGAAGAGGCCACTGACCAGACTTGGAAACAATTCTGACAGCTCTGATTCCTGGTGTAGGTGCTCTACATTTGTTCTTGTACGTCACTTTGCGTAGTATTCTGTGAAAGTCCTCTGGTTCTCCATTGCCAGTGATCCTCAGTGTATCAAAACCTGTCACATTCACACTGAAACCTTTGGGCAATGGCCCGTCAATGAAGATGTGCTCCTTGCATGCTATGAAGCATTCCACAACCTGAATGTAAAACGTACAAGGGAGCTTGTGTTTAATACATAGCTTGTAATTTTCTATTGAATTAAATCTGCAAAATACAAAATTTATACACTGTGGATGTATAATGTGGAAGTGTGGTAAAGCAGGCATTATTTTCATTTCACATGTACCTAGAACTAAACCATTCAACTTAGACACAATATATTATTTCAAACAACAGGGTGATAGAAACTATCTGATGAAATAAGTCAACATGCTCATGTTCCATCAAACACTTCAACGCATTTGCTCACAAATGGTCATACTGAGTTTGAAACATACTTAAATCCAGTTGAAGCAACTAAAACTTTGGTGATATGGTAAAAATTAAAAACTGTTCATAAAAGAGCACTTTGAAAAACTGCTTTTAAAACTTAGTTTTGTCTTTTGACAGCTAACTTCTGTGTCAAGGCCCTATCTTGGGAAGATGAAACAAGATGAAACAAGATGAATATATACATGGCAATTGCCTTTTTTCAAGTCAGACAGCTGAAGTCTAGTTTTAGCTGAAAAAATTTGTACATTCTCGACTTCATAACACTCTTTACCTGTTTTGTCGTAGCCTTCTTTGGTCTGATAGTCAATCCAGACAGGTGGCCTTTAAAGTAATTAGTATACTTATGTTCCTTGCCAAGCCAGTGGGCACCAATCACAAGGCGTTTCTTCAGGTTGGACTTGTGTAGTGGCCAGTTAGATGAGACCTCACGTGGCAGCGACAGAATACCATCGATGAACATCTGCACCTTGCAACCATTCACGACAACAGTTATATGATGCCACTTGTTGTCAAAGACTGGGGTATTGAGATAGTGAAAATCAGCCTTGCAGTACAGGTCACGCTTTGCATGCTGTGGCTCACGGCGATGTTTGAACTCTAGATGGTTATTTCGGGTCATGAGGGCAAAGTGAATCCTGTTGAGTCTTTCATTATCTGTGCTGGCAACAATGACCTGTCTCTTCTTGCAAGACGACTCCTGGCAAGACTTTGTCTTTATCCAGGTACTAATCGTGTACACTACTCCAAGATCTTCTGGTACAACATGGCTTGGAACCTCAACAACTGTTGTCTTGCCATCAAAGTCATATGCTGTATCATCTGGATTAGAAAGGACAGGTCATGTTAAATAAGTGATCTCAAGGTTTGGCACTGTTCACAAAAACACTGTCAAAAAGAACTCTTCAACTGCCCACAACTTAAGTGGAGCTTCTTCTCTTCGTGCACTGATTAATAAACAGCTTTAGAAACAACATGATTCTGCACTTAAGAAAGAACCATTTTAATACAAGAACAGCTTTATATTATTATTAATATTATATTGTTATCATTATAATTTATTATTAATTTTAGAAACAAACACCAGTTTGATATCCAAATTCTATGTCATGTACATACTGTATGTATGTATCCTATAATACCTTATGACTCTTGTAAACTGAAAAATACTAAGGGATCATACATCTAAATACCAGTTGATACCACACCTTTTTTCCCATTGTAATGCTTGACTGTCTTAAGCTTCTTGGTCCAATCCTGACCCTTCCATGGCTTTGGCAGCAAGTCAATAACACCTTCAGCACCACAAATCCTGTACCTTCCTGATGCCTCATATCTGTCCCGGTCACATCCTTTGCTCACTGGGCTATCCAGATGAACCAAGGCAGAGAAGTCTGCCTTACCAGCCTTCATGGTACAGTCATTCATTCTCACATCAGGTGCCACAGGGACAACACCATCACATGACATCTGACTGAGCTTTGTCTTTGAGGGGCCAACATACCCTGCAAGTTACAAACAAGATCAGAAAGACTTACAGACAATAGAAACCATTTGCAATATTAAATATCACTTGTACAAATAAAATCAATGTTAGAAGCTGGAAAGTCTGTCTGGAAGGTTCTTTGGGACAAGACTAATAACTTACAATATAACATACTTAGGTGAGCTTTATACAAGAAACTCACCAAATACAGTGTAGGCGGATTTCAGTTATTGCTATTAATAAGTTTACCAGCTCTTGAATAGCTGTTTGAGACAAAGGTTTCTTTGCTTCATGTTTCAAAGGTGTTTCAATTTGAAAATGTTTGTTTGTAGATATTACATCAGCTGAAATCCATCTATATTAAGAAACTTAAGTTTTCTGATTTGCTAGTAATTACTTTCTCTTACTGGCAAAAAGCTACATTTCTAAAGCTCCATATAATAAGGCCCTGCAGTCACCTAAAATTTATTGTTGACCTACCATTCACTTGTCCAGTTGGTGAGTAGGGGAATCAATGAAGTCTTACTCCTTTTTTGTTTGTGTTTATAGTCACCCAAGAAAACAATGCTCATATCACTTTGAATTCAAACTAACAAGTAATTTCCAAGTAGAAACTGAATTACTTAATTGCAAAATTGAAACGACATCCCACTTCAACATATTGTTACCTGGTTCAATTCTTATTGGGATTTTCAGTCAAGTATTAAGCACACAGGGATCCAAAGTGGAGAGAGCACACACACACACACACATTTATAAGTGTTTGCACCTGTAAAATTTGTTCACTGGATATTTTCTGTACTCCAAAAAGCACAAATCCACCATGGGAGATTTAATCAAGGTTTTAAACCTGGAATCAAATGACTGCCTTAATGAATGTGAAAGAGGATTGTACACAAACCTTTGTAGCAGTCTTTCATCACAGTGATCGTCACAATGGTATTCTGAGGAGAGACTTTCCCACCACAGTCTACAGCAGAAACAGCAAACACATACTGAGGAAGGGCTTCAGGGCCAAGTGGCCGTGACAGACTTACAATACCATTGGAATCTACGCTAAATGGATGGTTCGGAGTCACCATGGTGTATTTACAAATTCTTCCATATTCAGCACCAACATCGTCATCATCAGCTTCAACCTGCAGAAATAAAAAAAACGATGTTTACCAATTAAATTTACAAATTTTGTAATTGAAGAGTCTAGTGCAAAAATAATGTAAGTGACTTCAGATTAAAACTTAAATTCTCTCAAACATTATGAAAGCTAAAACTGAAGAACCTTTGGAGAATTGAGAAATTGATCCAAAGTCACTTAATTGTTTTTGCACTAGCATCTTCAATTCTTTACTATCTATTTGAAGGGTTTCAATCAACAACAGACTAGTTATCAAAATTCATTAATCTAATTACCAACTCACCTCTAAAAACTCTAAAATTATTATTAAAGAACAAGGTCAAAACAAGTGGCAAGTTTGTGTGAACAAAGGCTAAAAACTTGTCTTGCTAACTTGTTATGCTTGTTTAATTTGTTGGCAAACTTGTACAGATCATGCCAAATACTTTCACAAACAGGCCTCATATGACAACCTTGAAGGAGGTTTTAAAGGTGGTTTTCTCAGTAATTTCACTAAAACAGTAAACTTTTAACAACTGAAAGTTCATTTCTATTTGAAAATGATTTTACCTCAATGTTTCTGGCCAATTTACAAATTTTGGGATTTCTTTGTTGCTTAACTTGGTATGTAGCTTTAATTAATCTTTTCTCTGCACAGTACCACTGAAATAAGCTTCTATATTTGCATTACTTGTAAATAGATTGGGAGCACCTCATATTGATGTTATAAATACAAGATATTTGTTGACAGGCATTGTGGGTAGGAAGGGGTTTAAAAACATAAAACTCCACTCACCATCAGAATATTATCATAGGCTTTTCCATGATGAATGGTTGCAGTGTAATGACTCTTTTCAAACTTGGGAGCAAACTCATTGACGTCCATAACTTGACAGTTTACATGCACAGGTTGGGACTTGCGAGATGTTTCACCATTATCTTCTGCTACTATGTCAAACATGTATCCAGACACTTTTTCGGCATCCAAGTCCTCCGTTGCCACCATCACTGCCTCTCCATTGTTTTTCTGGTCAAATCGGATGTCAAATGGTATACCTGATTCCACGATACTGATCTTGCGAATTTTGCCAGCTTCACCATGGTCTCGGTCAGTTGCACGGATCTTTGGCAGGACATGGACACTGCGAGTATTTTCAGTCACAAAACACATGTACTCGTCACTCTCAAATGTTGGGTCATGCTTGTTCATGTTCATCACCCGAAAGTCGACCTTAGCATGTGCCACACATTTCTCCTCTGTTGTAATGGCCTTGACAACAAGATTGTAGGATGATCTCTTGTCAACATCAAAGGGGCTAAGAAGCCAAATATGGCCTTTGTCATCTATGTGGAAAGGCACATCTTTATTTTCAATGGTGTATGAGACCTTGCCCTTGCAACCTTTAGCCCTGACATGCAGCACTGTTGCATTAATGCGATGATATTCAGTAAGCTCCTTTGTATAAGATTTCTGTGAAAATTCCAGCCCTGTTGATAAATAAAAAACAAAATTTAATGAGTGAACAAAGACATCTTTAGTAAATGGGCGAAAGAACAATGGCTACACATGTAAAATACACTTGTAAAAGTTTTACTGATATTGGCCCCTGGCTGTCAACGTTGCCCACTGATGTAAGAAGCCAATACAATGTGCACAAGTTTGCTATTGAAACTTGCATAATACATTAGCAAGACAGTTTTAGCCCACTTTGAGGTTGCAATGGGCAATTAAATTGGCTGGTTGTTAAAACAACCTGGTTATTTAAAGTTGAACTAACAGTATAAGTCTTGCTTTGGTCAGTTTTCATCTTGCATTATCCTCTGCAAAACCAGTCTCTGCTTTGTTAATGACTATAAGTCTCCTTTAATATATTCAGGGTTCGTACTCTCTGGGACTTTTCAAATTCCATGACTTCCCATGAACTTTTTGTGTTTTCCATGAACTCATTTTCACTAAGGCTTATACATGGGTAAAACATAAAAGTTACTTTTTTGCCCTAAAAGTTGGGTTGGCATATACACCAAATATGAAAATATATCAGTTTTGCTATTTTCAAGCATAGTTGATGTTTGAGTTGAAAATTGATTGATTTTGCATTAATTCAAAATAGACATAATTCACTGGTTTTTCTGTCAAACTTTTACACCAGAAAACTCAGTTCTATTCATTTACCATGACTGAAGCTAAAAATTCCATGACCAAAAATAGAAACAAATTTCAAAAATTCCCTGACTTTCCAGCTAGGTTTTCCATGACCTGTATGAACCCTGATATTTTGTTCTAACTTTTTTGCTTCAGTGGTAAAATATATGTCAAAATACATTCTATGATTCTTGCAGTAAAAACATCCTCAACACACTTCATTAATACTGCCAATTGTTTTGTTTACCAGCCTCTGTATTGCTGTGTTAAAAATGAGTAATGTATGCTCAGAAATGCAGAATGGTTTTAACAATGATAAATTTATGGTTTATATCATTATGAAGAAATCCACAAAAGGTCATACCAGCATTTAGCTCGCTGACTTCAGTGATCAACATTATCCCTGGCCCAACAGCCCCAACACACTATTTACCCCTTTGGGCCTGTACGGGCGAGTAGCTTGTGAAAAGTGGTGGCCTGATAGGCCAGCAACTCGGATGAAATTGCAGTAGGGGAAAGGCAATAAAGACCCAAAATTTCTCATGTCAGGCCAGTGCACTTTCTTGCTGGACCAGTAAGTTTTTAACACAACTGAACTGATGGGCCAGTAACCTAAAATTCTTAATGTCGAGCTCTGAACTTATTTTTATTCAGATCATTTAAGCTGTTTGCGAGTCTATTTCTATCAAACTGAAACAGAAACAAGAACAACTGCAAGATGAGAACTACCACTTCTGATCTTGAAATGACACCAGAAATACTAGAAAACTAGTTGGGTTTGGGAGAGAAATAAACAAATGGTTAAAATGCCCTTGATTAATAGTTTTAGATTGTCGGATCAACCAATTGGAAGTTTGTCGATGAAGTTTGTCGGATCAATCAATTTGAAATTTGTTGATGAAGTTTGTCGGATCAATCAATTTGAAGTTTGTCGATAAATTTTGCCGGGGTTTGTCGATGAAGTTTGTCGGATCAGTCAGTTTGAACAGCAAGCAACAGAATCAAATCCACAAATTATCTCTCCCCCCACATGTAAGCGTTAACTAAAATCACTTTAATTCGAGGAGAGAATTAACAGGATCTTTCGTTAATGCAAGACCATCAATATCAGGTTTCGTTTTTCGAAGATTTGTTTAACTTCCCGTGCTGGCTACAATTCTTCTTTTTGTACAGAACTGCAAGAAAATAGATTGAAAGATTGTATTGTCACATTGGACTAAGGGCACGGCTATACCGCAATAAACTATTAAGTAGGAATTTATGTCTCTTTGCTAAAATTAAGGTGGAAAATATCGAAAACTAGTAAAAATTCATTGCCACTTTGAATGTTGAATATTATATATCCGCAAAAACCTTTAAATTGCGTGCAAAACATAACACCCGCTGTTGCAGTGAAATTTAAAAAAATATCAGACGAGCTTGGTTGAAACAACTAAATTACTGCTCGATATAGTTCTATCTTGGCACTTTGAAATACCTTATTTCGACTTATTTTCACACTCTCTTTTCGTATATATCGTCTTTTCGTCAACAGAACAACATCGAAAACGCAGTAAATTCCCTAAATGCGCTGAAGAACAATCGTAATGCGACCAACAATCTCAAAGCCGCGCGTTCACGGAGCAACAATAATGGGAACATGTGTTTCTTCTCATGGTCTTCATGGATTTTACAGACTGTCCTTCTAATTTGTAAAATACTCAGCTGAAGAACAAATAAATCGAAGGCACGATCGACGGATATTTCTTTTTCCGCAGTAGATTTCGAAATTTCATGGTGCAATAGTCTACTGAAATATAATTTATGGCGCTCATGAATAAACTCTATGATGTCGATCGATAAGGCCGGGAAGAAGCCGTAACTTAAAAGTAGAAGCATTTGCTTGATCATGCTGAAAGTCCAGATGGAAAACGAATTAAGAGTCATGAAATACGAAAAGGTGAAAAGGTTGTCCAATGTACAGCAAACGAGCTAAAACAATATTTATATTCAAAATCGCTGAGCATCTCAATTGCCATGGCCATGAAGCCAGCTTGCCGATGCTGTCAGCAAATATTCAAATCAGATATTTCAAAATTCCAAAGCGTTCGAACTTTCAAATGTACTTCATAACGATAGTTTTTCTAAGATTTATCAAAATACAGAAGCCACTAACATTATAACTACGAAAATCGTCTGAAACAACTACTTTGCTGTTGTTCAAGGAAAGTAACTTCGAGTTTGACAGTAACAATCCAAACGAAGTTCATGCTGCTTTCAACGATCAACTCACCTGGCTTTTTGCGAATTTTGTCGGAATATCCTGAATTCAGTGCTACAAGCACGCATCCAAATATCAGAAGTGGCCGAGCGGGCCACATTTTGGGTATTTCTCCGGTTTGGCGGTGAAAAGTGTCTTCGATCGAGCGAAATCCTATCAGATAGAAAAATATCCTTACAGTGCGAAACCTGATATCCTGTTAATATTCTGTCTGCTTTTAGTTGAGAACAGCATGACGTCATGTCACATGTCACACCCTTGCCTTATTTGGGATTCGCTTTGCATTCCCTGAAGGGATGAGAGGCAGGGGAAAATTGTTACGCTTTTCTAAAAACTCGCTGGTGCAATCAGTCCATTATCTCTCCGACATTTTACAAGCCGGTATAATTTTGATAGATCAAGACAACAGGACAACGCTATCGAAACGAATTCAAACACGGTATAGAATACAGATTACAGTCAGATCCGTTAGCGTTTATTACATTACCTCAAGCTCGGCATACTAAAATAACGAAAATCGCCGGACTTCCTTAGTTCGTCTGCGTGGGTGGTTCAAAACGTTTTTGATTTTTACTGCATCAATCTATTTCGAGGCAATTTAGACAATCCATGTGCCAACAAAAGATGTGGATGCACGCGGGGGGAAGTAATCAATAAATAATTGATAGCTTTCAGAAGCAGGTGGATTTCCGTGGAATGGAGACGAAAGACAACAAAAAAATTGTCAGGCCAACATTCTTTATGTTTCAACTGCATACCAAACAAACTTAGGAAACGATGTTGATGGCCCTACATTGAAGTTTGAAGTTAGAGCGTTTGCTTTGAGTCAATCTCTGAACTGATTGCCCCCTGGGGGTGATTGGCTATGCTTAGAGCTTTAACTATATTCATCCTCGTGTTCCTCTTAATAATCGATACACTTGTAAACGTTGCCAGACTGCCAAGATGTTTAATTTATAAATAATATTAATTCTGAGCCTACCATGGCCTCAAATTCAACTGAGTTGTTACGGTTTAAACTGGAAATAAGAAAGAAGCCTTAACACTGGATACGAGAAACGAATTATATATATCATATGATCATATAGCCTGTGAGCAGGCTCATTTGCGCAAGAATTGGGGGAAATTCTTGCGCAAATGAACTTGCTCGCAGGCTAATGCGAATCATATGAATTTATTTCATACCCTGATACACAGAGGAGATATTGTTAGGGCCTTGTAAATGCAACGACAGCATCGACAGTTTCAATAATTTATATAATACATCAGATCAGTTTCCCATATCAGTCTCGAACCAGGAGAGGAAACGGCTTTATTTTTCACTGTGTATGTTTTATAATTATCCAGTTTCAGAACACAAGCCGGCAACACGGTTCTGAAACACGCATTCAGACCCAACAGTTAGGGGAGTGTCACATACCGATTTTTCCACCTGAAACGTCAGGGCGATGTTTCTTCTTGTTTCTCCAGGAATCCCCCACCCCACCTGAGAAACGACACATTCAATTATCGATATTTTCCCTTTACTCGAAATGACGACTCTATCAAATAAAAGTACCTCGAAATAACTTCTAGAAGGGTAAATATCGGTAAGTAGTTATACGCCACGCAACTAGCCTGACTCACGTTTACTTGAAGTAATTTCAAATTTAAATGATTTCATTCATGCCTTCATCCAGAATGACACTTACAGTATGTATATGATTCTTAAGACTTAGACTTCAAATAAACACTCCGTTGAAAATGCCAAGCTGTGAGAAAATGAAAAAAAAAACCCCAGAATTAATATGCATAAACATTCGAATATTGTCATACACATGTTTGTACATATTAGTTATGCAATGCTTTCGAGTGTGATACCGTGGAATATGCCACGCGTCACTTGTATTTTAGCCTTTGGGCGAGTTTGTATACGAAGAAAATACAAGTGGCATGTTCCACGGTATTCCACGATAAAGCTTGCATAACTATTTTATCCCATGCCTAAATCTTCGGAAAATTTACGGAAATATTCGGAAGAGATCGGAAATCTTTGAAAATGTTCAAAACTTTTCGGGAACTTCGGAAACAGTTCAAAACAGTTTTTTAGGAGTTTTCGTGATTTTTTAAAATTTTCGGAAAATCTCCGGAAGTGTTCAGAACTATTCGGAAACGTTCGCAGGAGTTGAAACTGTATGTGAACTGATTTTGAGAAGTCTTCAAAAGGACACCAGCGTAATTGTTGCGCGCGAGTAGTGACGGGGAAATAGAGTGGAATACTACCCGTTGCATACCGCAGAATATGCAACGGCTTTTCCCCGCTTCTAATTGGCTGTATTTTCTTTGGCATGGGGTAAATAGATATATTATCTGATCACGATTAAGTGCGCTTCATTTCAGTTCATAGGGCTTTTTCTAGCAAAATGGAGGGATCTCTCAAAAGCCGGCTGGGAACGAGGTTGCAATATTTTCAATAGCTTGATTTGGAGCCTTTACAAAATAATGATATTGATCACAAGTCAATGAATTTGAAATCGTTCTACTATAATAGTATAACATATATGAACAATGTAATTAACAAAGTTTCTAAAATTTTACAAATGTTTGATACTGTCAGTTTTTTTTAAAAAAAAATTCCGCAAAATCAAAACTGAATATCGATATTTTCCACGGCCTGTCGTTTCTTGTGGGAAGATCGATACATGATGCTCCCCATAATTTAAATGGAGTAGGAGTTGAAGTGATGTACAAGTAATAAATATCCCAAGTAATTCCTTCTGAGCGATTGTCCTAGAGAGGAAATGTGCCCACACAGGGAAAGAGAAAAAATCTCTGATCCCGGCGGGAATCGAACCCACGACCTCCGAAATAGATCACCGTTGCTCTACTAACTGAGCTACAAGGCCAAATGGGAGCTGGCTGCAGGTAATTAAGGTGGTAATGTGCGGTAATGAGCACATGAGGGTGTAACCACTAAACCAGTATGTTTTTTTTATGGTTTTTAGCCCTAAAAAGTTGCTTTATCAACTGAGCTACAAGGCCAGATGGTAGAGCTCTGGCCGTGGGTGATTAAGGTGGTAATGTGCGGTAATGAGCACATGAGGGTGTAACCATGCAGTATGTTTTTTATGGTTTTTAGCCCAAAAAAGTTGCTTTATCAACTGAGCTACAGTACAAGGCCAAGTGGGAGCTGGCCGTGGGTAATTAAGATGGTAATGTGCAGCAATGAACACGTGAGGCTGTAACCATGCAGTATGTTTTTTATGGCTTTTAGCCCTAAAAAGTTGCTTTATCAACTGAGCTACAAGGCCAGATGGGAGCTGGTCGCGGATAATTAAGACGGTAATGTGCAGCAATGAACACGTGAGGGTGTAACCAGTATGTTTTTATGGTTTTTAACCCTAAAACGTTGCTTTATCAACTGAACTACAAGGCCAGATGGGAGCTGGTCGTGGATAATTAAGATGGTAATGTGCAGCAATGAACACGTGAGGGTGTAACCAGTATGTTTTTATAGTTTTTAGCCCTAAAAAGTTGCTTTATCAACTGAGCTGCAAGGCCAGATGGGAGCTGGCCGTGGGTGATTAAGATGGTAATGTGCGGTAATGAGCACATGAGGGTGTAACCAGTATGTTTTTATGGTTTTTAGCCCTAAAAAGTTGCTTTATCAACTGAGCTACAAGGCCAGATGGGAGCTGGCCGTGGGTGATTAAGATGGTAATGTGCGGTAATGAGCACATGAGGGTGTAACCAGTA
>JANSTQ010137010.1:13791-24564 GCA_026167885.1 Bergia puertoricense
TGTTTTTATGGTTTTTAGCCCTAAAAAGTTGCTTTATCAACTGAGCTGCAAGGCCAGATGGGAGCTGGCCGTGGGTAATTGAGATGGTAATGTGCAGCAATGAACACATGAAAGAAGGGGTAACCATAGATATAGTAATATTTAAATGTGTTAAGTTAAAGTGCCGTTCAAATATCCCAAATAATTCCTTCTGAGCGATAAGCCCTAGAAAGGAAATGGGCCCACACGGAGAAAGAGAAAAAATAACTGACGCCAGCGGGAATCGGACCCACAACCTCCGTGTTGCTCTACCTACTGGGCTTCAACTAGCTACAACTGAAAGCCACGTGGGAGCTATCTGTCCGTAAAAGTAGAGGATATTACATGGGCGTGCAGAGATACGAATTTTATCTTCCGAGTGTTGACAATATCCGAGATGTTTTCAACACGAGACGATAAAATTCGTATCTCCAAGCGGCCGTGTGATGTTCTGTTTATTACATTTTAATGTACCAAATATATTAGCCTGCCCGCAGACGTTAATTCTCCTACGTCTGCGGGCAGGCTACAAATATATCAAATATATGTATCAAATACCAGGTACGAAGAAGTTAATTATTGACCAAAATTATGTTGAAATCCTTTCCAAATACAATCTTAGCGATGAGAAAGTCGAACTGAAATAGTTTGAACGAGTTATTGCTTCGACGGACTGTATGCACCCAATCCTAAAAAAGTAAGATTTTAAGAATATTCGAGGCTGAAATCCTGAAAATCATTAAGAACATCCTGCCTCAGCCCCCAAGTTAGACGTTCCTATAAAAAAGAGTGTATTGCTTTTTTTCTCTTACTCCGTGTGGGCCTATTTCCTTTCTAGGGGGTTAGCACTTACAAGGAATTACAAGGATCTTTGAACACTACTTAAACCGGCTGACTGTATTTAAATCGCTCTTTATGTTTATTTGTGCTGAGGGGCCAAACCCAACTGGTTACCCCTCAAACTACAAAATTTTAGTAAGTCGCGTTTCACCCAGACCTAAATTACGGAATTCAGTTTTCTTAAAGTCGTAGTGTTAACGGTTATCCGTTACGGTCATTTTGCGCGTATTTCGTGTACTATAGAAATTAGAGATCAAAAACAGCCTCGTAAATCTTTTTGAGCTTAAGCCGATTTATACCCAAAATTTTCGGTTTGAAAATACACCCTACAACTATTTTCTGTGCGCGTCTCAAGTCACGAGATCATCAGTAGCTGCCCATTTCTGATATCCGCCAGAGCTTAAAATGTGTTATGATAGCCCCAGGTGACCAATCAAGTACTTTATTTACGGCATGAGTAAAATTATAGCTTGGAACTTGTGCCGGGGTCACGATATAACAAGACATTGAAAATATCGATCAATCACTGTATCTGTGAATGAAGTAAAGCTATATTGAGCAGTGATGACAGCTTCATGATTAATCACTTCTTAGGACACTGTTACAAGCAAAAATATAACGAATCCTATCAATAGTTTTAGCCACATTTGAATGTGGGTGTGTTATTTAAAGATCCCATTCTGGGATGGGCGCTTATTTGACGCCGCAACTGCTTAAAAGGGCGCTTTCACGGTTTTGCGTATGCTTCAAGTTTATTGAAAAAAAACCCACTTAATTATAAGCTAAAATATCTAAAAACAGGGAGTGTTCAGCTATCAATCTAAGTTTTTTGACAGGCAAATAATACGGATGGTCTGTTTTGGGCAGAGATTAAGTTGAATTGTACTTATTTGCCCCTGTGATGGATCGTGTTATCAGTCATGTCCCGGGATGGAACACAAAGTAATAAATTGGCTTAAAATGCATTAAACCTGGAGAAACGTGATTCATCAGAGGTCTTTTTAGAGGATTCAGAAGTGTTATTTTAAAGTTCCTTGGGCAAATATAATAAAAGTCGAACTTCTGGAAAGATAAACTTCAGTGATTCATCCATGAATGAGCCCCTTCCATTCAAGGTCCTCACAACTGTTTTCATTGAACATATTTATATTTCCAGGACATGGTCGATCGAAAGCAACAAAGCAACTTTAGCAGGGTTGGATCAAAAAATTTCAGAAAGGAAGGGCCAAGCACCCTCAATGTGGAGGGGGAAGATTCGGGTATCTGTGCTGACAGACTTTTTTTTCGGTCTTCTTCTACCGGTATATGTTTCCAAAATTGTCAAATAAAGGGGGCCCTTAGGTCCTACCCCTTTTCACCTGCCCCTTCTTAGTATTACAGTTTTAACATGCTGGTTTTACTATAACACAGCATACCATAACAGAAACAATTAATACCTTAACTTGTCAACAAAAAAATTTATGAAATTTGGTGGTCAAAACTAGCATTCTGATATTTCTAACCTGACCCAAGAAAGTATGTAATGAAATATAAATCCAAATTTGAAAGGAAAACATTTGAAAGACCTTTTAAAAAACGTTTTATTGATTACCTGTACTACATTAATTCTTCTATAATTGAATGAAATAAACATATTAAGCTTTAATGTTCCACCTGCAAAAAAGTCATCTGATGCATGCTGTCAAGACAATTGAAATTAAGTTCCAAGTTGTTTTAATGGACCCAATGCCCAGTTAACTGGCTTGGGCCTGCCGTTCTATCTTACAAACTTCAAACCCTGTTTATAGCTAAAAGATTACTTCTAGGAAAAAATTATATGTTGGCCTCATTACAAGAAAGCAGAGGTTGTTAGTAATTACCAGAGATGAGATTTTCTCAAGACACTTTCCTAAGTTCATTTAAGCAGTATATCAGATCAATGGTTTGGCCCACAAGTATTAATTTCCACAATTCTTATGACTATAGGTAAACATGTCGGTCTTAGCTGAGCAAAGTTTATCAAGCTAGCTTCAACAAAATGCTAATAATTTCACAAGATAGTTATTAAACATTTTTTGAAACACAATAAAATCTGAAATGCAAATTTTTTTACTGTAAGCCTCCAAACCATTCAAATATAAGCCAAAGGCTTACAATCAAATGAGGCTAAGGATTAGCTTTGAAATGGACATAAATCAATGTAGCTTTTTTTTTCAAATATGGTTAACATGATTATTGAAAGTCTTTTTACAGTCTTTGGAAACAATCAAAGTTAACACACATTAACATTATCACCTGTACTGAAAATTTAAGTTTGAGGATTTAGAGACTAAAAACTCCATCTGGATATAATACCAACCAATTCTGAAATGATATCCCTCCAAATATAAGTCCCCAAAAATATAAGCCAACTTTGAATGTAAGTCCATTAAAAAGTGCTTTGGCAGCCATAAGCTCACAGGTTTGTATCTGGCATTTTATAGTGTCTGTGAGACTTTTAGGGCAAAAATGGATATCTTTTGGGCGACTTTCCAGATAGATAATTAATTTTTTCAAAATATTTGTATCTAGGCCTAGTTCAGTGTGGCTACTACATTCAGATGTTAAAGTGGAATTCAAGTTGTACATGGCTCAAAACAATGCTGCTGCACAACTCTCACAAACTTAAACAACAGAATGACACTTTATTGTTTTATGAATATTTCAGTTCAGGCAACACATTTGTTTGCATTCTAACTGCACCATGTTGGTGCCAAGCAATCCCATTGTTAGTTTGAAAGTTATTGTGCGAAGTCTTCTCACACTATGAAGTCATTGCTTGTTTGCCATCACCTTTGTGGCGACAACTACTTCCTCATCCATAGCCTTCAACACAGTACACATAAACTGTTCACCATTGGCAAACTTTGCCATAATTTCCTTTCCAAGGTCACTGTCTGGCACCTTTAAGTCACTCCTTATTTCATTATCATCATCCATTAAGGAAAGATATCCATCATCAATGTCCACAAGCTGTTGCAAAACACAAAAGTGCAAGGTTAACAATTCTGTTTGATGAGAACAATACCAAATGTCTATGGCCACACCATCTTTATTTCTTACTAGTCAATACTGAGGAGTGGAGGGGTTACAAATGACACCTGAAGGTGAAGTAAGCAGAGCTAATTTATTTATTTAATATTTTATAGGCCTTTTCACAGCTCCTGCTGCCATCTTGAATATGATGTCACAGGTACTTGGAAGTGAGGCCAGAGTTGACTCGCAGACAGCATTCAAAGCAATTCAATCTGACATCTAAAGGCATTTTAGAAATGCCCGGGAAGTTTATTGTGCTGTTTTGCTGTAAGTTTTGATACTTTTTTACTTTCTTTTAACAATTTGTTTGAATTAGTCTCCATAAAAAAACTGTTGCACTGTACATAAGAACCAAGATAGAATACTTTACTCATTAATATTTTGGTTTAATTTCAAAACTATATCCAAAATGAATTCTTTTGAAATAAAGCTCAAGCTATATTAATGCCAAAAAGCTTGGTTCGAACTTAAATTTTAAGTTGGACAAGATGTTTCTCAAAGAAGTTGTAGTCTCCATACCTGGTAGTCAGCTCGTTTTACATGAGGTACATCCATATTGTGAGTAGAAGGGCAGATGTCCTCATATTTCTTCCCAGTAAAAATGTCTAAACCAACCAAGTGAACCTGAAATCAAGAATATAATAAACAGAGAATATTACATGGCCGTGCTGACTTTGATTTTTATCTTCGACTATTTGCAATGCTCACTCATGCAAGATATTTGCAATACAGCCATGTAATGTTCTGTTTATAATTCATCAAGCCATAAATTATTACTTTACAACCTGGAGAAGAAAGGATGTAAAACTGAAGAAAACAACAAACACCCCACTTCACTTATGTAATCACTTTGTGCTTTCACTGGAACAAAAGCATTGAATGCCAAAGCTTCTGTACTGTTCAAAAACCAGTTGTCACTCTGATTAGCTAACAAGTTCGAAGGCAGGAAAGTTAGGTGGGAATGTGATATTTGCCACCCATGGAAACCTGAACAAAGGGAAGGTAATTTTTTATTGGGGGGGGGGGAGGGCTGGGGAATTCAAAGTAATTTTTTCTAAAAAACTCTTGACCCTAACCTGCCATTATAAAACTAAACTCATGACCCTCCCTTTAAAATGAACAAGAATACATGTGACCTTCCCCCTGTCCTCCAGTCTTGTAATTTTTGACACCCATAGGACTGTTGAACACGAAATTTAAAAAGAATTTTAATCACAGTTGTAATCATTCACAACACTAAGGAGAATCGTCTAGAAGTTCCACTGCAACTCATGTAGAATAAATCTATAATTGACGATGTTGATAACTATGGATGTCATTATTTGTTTCCATTGAATTAATTTGCAACTGAACACGGATGTTTATGTTTTCTAAAACATAAGGGTTATAGCAATGGGCTCAGCGAAGTACAAAGAAAACATTTCTATCCATCAGCAACCAGAAGTTTTTAATCACTTTTATTCTCGCTGCTCGAAGAGATTCTGCTGTTTTCATTTTCTTCTGGTTGCTCATGGATAGAAATGTTTTCTTTGTAATTCACTGAGCCCTTTCAAACTTGTTGAAACATTGCTGTAAAAGGAAGTGTTTGATTAGTTTCACTGAGTGTGTGGTTGCTGGGGTGTTGTCCAGAAATGACACCAAATAACCCATTTCAAACACTTTCATGTTAGCAATGGCAGTGAAATTTAGATCAGTGTGATCAATAACATATAATCAGCCAGGGCTAACTACGCTGGCTAATCTTCTTTTGAGTGTGAGAGTAAGAAACAAGAACAATAAAAGGTTTAAATACAAAGAAGTCAAGATGATTTGAAGGAAAATAGGATCAAACTACAACAGACTCTGATTTGGGTATCACATAAAAAAGGATGACTTCCCGCTTTGTATATTAAGAGACATACCGTAACCCTCCCCTTGAGTCTCAAATTTGACTCATGACCCTCCCCTCCAAGGCCCCAGCCCTCCCTCCCCCTAATAAAAAATGTACCTTCTCCAATAAATTTAAAAAGTAACGAGCGAGTGCTGTTTATCTGTGTTTATGGATTAAGTTTACAATAGTCTTTCATTTGTCCCATTTTTCGAGTTCCATTATGTTAAGCACTCTAATTTACTGTGAAAGTCAAAATTAAGAACAATAAAAACTTAAAAGAGGCATTCAATATATGGTAAAAAATCAAGGCCACTTTTTTCTATTTTGGATTTGCAAAATGGAGGGTTGGTCGGGTCCGTGCCCCAACAAATTAAATTGGTCTGGCCTAAATCTCAGTGATTTATGGCTTGGTGAATATTAACATGTTTTATTTTATACAAATTAACTGATAAATGATAATCGTAATCACAATTGAAGAGTCTAGTGCAAAACAACGTAAGTGACTTCAGATTAAAACTTAAATTCTCTCAAACATTATGAAAGCTAAAGCTCGAGAACCTTTGGAGAATTGAGAAATTGATCCAAAGTCACTTACATTGTTTTTGCACTAGTATCTTCAATTTGTACACCTGGAAAGTCATGGAATCTTATTTTCTTCCTGAAAACTCCTGGAATCATGGTTCATACTGATTAGTGATTACAAAATTTCAGGAGTTTTCCAGGATAGTCAGATCATTTTTCCAGGACCTAGACCCTAATTTCTTTCATGGTGAAACATTAAGAATCAAGTAATAGCAGTAAATGGTTATTAACTCTATCTGGCCCAGGGAGGGAAAGGGGGAGGGTATAAAGTGCCCACGCCAAATTCAAACTACTAGAGCTCTTCAGCCGTTGTGGACCCGGCAACAATATTTGGTGACTTTTCCTAAATTCACTGGAGATTTGCCATGCTGTTTTTGTCCCACTCAATTAATTGCCATGGCAACCACTTTTTCAGTGACAGAACATTGATCAACTGGTATTGCCCTAATGAAATAGTATACCAAGTTTGGTTGGTATAACTTTAATGTTTCTCGAGAAAATGGCCACTGGCACTTTCTGTTTTCCAGAAGTTTTCCAGAGCCCTGGAAGAAAATTACAAAATTCCAGGAGTTTTCCAGTAATTCCAGGAATAGCAAAACCATGTGGAATAGTCCTAGAATTTTAGAGCTATCCTTTTATAAATCTTTATTCCTATCTGCAATTTTAGTGAATAAAAATGCCCAATAATTATTCTGCTGTTGTCCAAGAACAAATAGTGTACTTACTTTAGCATGGCCATGTTTACCAGTCTTGGAAGTAGACATCTCCACAATTTTGCAGGGACGCGACTTGATTAACACATGACCATTCTTTCGAAGTGCAGAGCACTGTTGTGGATATGTCAGGGAAGCACCAGATGAGCCACCTTCAAAATCTTCATCTGCCATGGTTCAGATATGTTGTGCTAAAAACGTAAAACATGTTATTTTATAAACATTTCAAAATAAGCAAATTAGGGTTACAGTAGAAGAGTTTCAATATTTGACAGCTTAAATACGAGTAATTTTGTAAACTTCTGCTAAATTCAACAGAGCTATGAACATTATTTCATAAATTCTATGATGGCCAATCTATTTTTTTACAATAAATCAGCCTTGAGAACCCTTTCTCCTTTCTCCCCAACTTCTTCAATATGGTTACAGATAAAAACTATCCATTTTGTACACATAAAAGCTTTGGCAAAGCTAGCAGACTAGACCTCTTGATTTGGAGTTGACGACTGCTTAGTTCTTGGCATTTATAATGCAGTATTATTTTATCAAATATGACAAAAACTGGGTTATTTTGATATGCATGTATTTTTCTCTTGAAAACATGCCAGATGATCGGCTCTTGCGCGCAAGGAATGCCTGACTGAATTGATTATATGGCACCATCCCAGAAAGCTGCACGCGTGCAAAATAATCTCAAAATGGCCGCCATTTTATATTACAGTCGTTGGTTTTAAAACAGTACTAAGTACTGCCAAAACTCATGTTTAAATGCATTTATCAGCTAAAGTTGTAGATAGGCTAAAAGGCAACTTCGTTGTTGAATGTAATTACCAGAACGCGTCTGTTTAATAATTCATTTTATGGAATTTGTTTCTTTGGCAGAACGAGAAAACAACAGCGATCGTTACTAATCTGGCAGCGCATTCTGGGATGGTGCCTTTTGGGCAGACCTGAAAGTGCACACTGATTGGCTAACTCCAAGCATGTGATAAATATCCAATCACCTGGTGGTTTCAACAACAAGATAAATCACACTTTGTCATTCTCTAGCTCCAAGTGCAGGATAAGACATTTTGTATCCTGATTTCTGACAGGATATTGGGGTGTTGAGAAACCAACACCACACTGAATTTTTCGTGCCTATAAATGTTTCCAGACTTGTCTTTCAAGCAACAATCCTTGCAAGTGAACAAACTCAGGCTAGAATTACTGTAGCTGGGATCAGAATTGCAAGTGCACAAAACCTTGATAAAATTACTAATAAAGTTGACAAATTCGTTAATAGTCTTGCAATTCAAAATTTGAATGGAAATTATATAACTATACGGTGGCATTTTTTTTTACCTTGTCTGTAGGCCCAGTAAGAAATATGTATATACAAAACTAAGTGATCCTTGCAATGTAAATTAATAGTCTAAAGTAGAAAAGACTACCACCTCTCTTTACTCTATCACCACCTGGAAACAACTGAACTAAATTCATAAGGGAAACTGCCGGTTTGTGTAATACTGTAAAAACACTTGGCTATTTTAGGGTTGTTGTTCACGCTAGACTAGTGTCGAATATGGCCGAGGAAATTAGTAGAACGATGTACTAAACGATATTTTATCTGTACATAGTTTCATACACAAAAGAAAAGGTTTTTTTCAACGAAGACAATTCAATGAACAGCACAGATATCACGTGGAAGTTATTAAAACATTTCACCGGCAAACCAGTTCTTGTGCTGTCCTTCCTAATTAATATCCAAATTTCTCAATACAACGAATTTAAAGTATTTATCAAGACTCTCCCTGGGACGTCTCCTCTGAAATACTAACAGCTCAAATCCAAGGAAAGAAAAGTCGATCAGAATCGTTCTCTTGGGAGAAAGAGGAGATCACAGAAATCCAGAATGACCTCGATCGAAATACTCGTTCGGAATAGAGAAAATTTGCTTTGCGATTGATTTAACAAGCAAAAACAAGAAACTGATTATCGAACATACATCCTATAAAGAAACAGCAACACGCAATTACTTCAACAAATCAAAATGCTAAGAAGTTCAAGACAACTTACACAAATCAGAACTTCGCAACGTGCTTTCTTGGGAAAAGAGACCAGGCATGAATCCTTTGCACGCCCTTATTGGGGAGTCCAGCAATTCATGTTTAATGCAATAACTAGACCCCAGATTACCCTGATGACGTTGAAGCACCAAATATATATCAATGCGAGAGTCCCTAACGAAGTAGTGCATTGCTATTTGGGGCGAGGAGTATTTCGGAATAACTAGTGTCCTATTATTGACTCTTACTGTCCCTGGCTTGTGTCTCTGGGTTGGTCCTTTAAGAATCTTGGTAAGTCTTAATGGCGTTTTAACTTTATTCTTATGCAAATCGCTCATTGAGTGTTGTAAAAGTGTCTGCAAACTGGCCACGAAAGAATTTTAAATTGCGGCACTGCAAGGAGTGTGACTGTACTGTGACTTTGAGTGTATCACTATCAATGTCTGGCACTTGACTTATAGTAAACTCACCTCCAATATATACAATCCATTCTTTGATTGAGTTATGAAACATTTATAACAGTGCAAAAACAAAACAAAACCATCTAAAAGGCATCTGCTCTATGAATAATCTTATTATCCTTTTTTAGAGGTGCAGGCCTACATGTAGGTGGAAATAATAATTGAATGATATATTTGATCATTTTCCATCTTTTCACAACATTAAAATTACTCAAATGCAAAGTGGTTAATGTATGTAGATGTACGTGCTTACAGAATCCAGTAGTTATTGCTTCTTGAAACATTTTAAATATCTGCCTTTGAAGGATCTGTTGTTGTTTATTTTTAATCCGTGGTTAAGTTGTGTTTAGATTATTTTGTTTTGACAGTCATTTAACTGGTACTCACTTTAAATTATATCTGTACAGACAACTATAATATTGCTGAAATAAAAGGCAAATCACTTATTGGACCTGGTTGATGAACAAAATATGATAATAATGACTAATTGCAAACAACCAATTATTTGCCAGTACCAAAGACAGATAAACAACTGATCTTCTGCAAGCCATTGATCTAGTCTCTCATCATTCTAGTGGAGGACGTAAAAGAACCCACACTCTTATTGTTAAGAGTAGGCTTGCTACCCAGTGTTGCAGTCTGCCCCATCCTGGTTGCAGGAGGCATTTATCCCCAGAAATATTATAAACTGCACGGCTGCAATTTGTGCCAGTAAAATGCAGTCCTGTCTTCAAGCCCCCCAACAACATTGTAAAACCCCAGCAATTCAGCCTCTGACTACAATTAGGGTTAAAGTTGATCATCACACTTATTTACTTGCTTACTTACTTACCCACTTGATAATGAAATACCGTAGACAAAATTAAATTACAAAATAGCTTAGAGAATAATAAATTAAATCAAGTCCATTTTAATTGGCTGATTGGATTTCAAACCAATGAATCAGGAGCAAGTAATCCTGCCCCGATTTAAGAAAAAATGCCCTCTGTTGTTAACCTAGCCTCCAAAGCAGCTGCCTCATCTCCTTCGTGCAGCGAGGCCCTCAGAAATCGGATGTCTACAAGCTTTAGTAATGCTATCATGTCGTCACACCTCCATCTGAAGCTTCCGCTTTTAAATCAAAACAACATTCCATTAAAAAACTAGAACCAATAAAAATCCAGGTAAGAAAACGTTGTCACAGCTGG
>JANSTQ010137011.1:0-13459 GCA_026167885.1 Bergia puertoricense
CTGATGAATAATAGTATATTTGGTAAGACCATGGAAAATATCCGAAAGAGGATCAATGTTGATCTTGTTACAAGTGAAAAGAAGCTGTTGAAGGACCAACTTAGACATAACATGAGAACGATTCGAAGTAAGAATCATCAAATAGGTAGTTATGAAATAAATAAGGTATCCTTGTCTTGTTTTGATGATAAGAGATACGTTTTGAATAATGGAATAAGATCCTTCGCATATGACCATTACAAAATATAAACCAACAACCTAAACCAACAACCTAAACCCTAACCTAAACCAACAACCTAAACCAACAACCTAAACCCTAACCTAGGATACCATTTAAGATTCCAATTATGTTTCCATTTCCTATTCCTATATACAATTCAATTTATGATTCAAATTATGATTCCATTTCTTATTCCTATTTTTGATTCCGTTTATTCAGTTTCAATGTTGGGCCCGTACATTCTTTTAGTAATCTTGAAGGATTTAATACAATAAAGGAGCCGGCGCTGATTACGAGATAGGTGAGGAAAAATGGGGCGCCCTTACCCTCTTCGGGCGGGCGACCCTCCCCACCATTAAAACCCTAAATGAAACCTGAAATGAAACCCGGCGCTGATTACGTACCCGTTCAGGCGACCCTCCTAAATGAAACCCGGCGCTGATAACATTATAAAATGCGCGACCCCGACCATTCGGTCGCGCAGGCCCGGGACGGGTTTCCCATCCCCTGCTCGCCTGGCTTCGCCAGTCTGCGCTGCCGGAAACCCTCGGGCCCTGGGACGATGTTTGATTTAATTAAGAAAAGCTGTGCAGCGCCTCCTCCCGGGATATCCATGATGCTTCGCATCATATATCCCACCAATATAGCGAAATCGATCCTTAACGCTCGGCCATCCCCTCCTCAACTTGCTTCGCAAGTCTGCGGTGCCGCCTCGCTAGATCGGGCTACAGCGGATATTGAGACTTGAATACAAAATAAATTCCAATGAATAAATCGAAGTAGTGGGGACGAATGTTGTATCCAGGCTTTGTTGCAAGTTTTGATTTTCATTTTTGGAAATCAAACTTAGAAATCTGGATTTGTTGCAAAACTTGGAAAACTGTCCTTATATCCTCATATTGCTATACTACTGTTTTGAAACTGTAACCTGTTCTAGTCCAAGGCAAAACAGACAGTCGTACAAAAAGCCAGTCAAATGCTCTATTCATAAATCGTGGACGCGGGAACGAACAAGAAATTGAATACGTTTTCGCTTTTTCATGACGCTGGTAATCAAGAAATCCTCTCCAAAGTTTGAAAATTTAATAAAGGTCCTGTGCGTTTATTAGATCATTTACGGTAGCTTGAGCTGAATACAACTATCTAAAAAAATATTATCCAAGCGCACTCGAGCATGCCAGATTGAAAGGAACTGCAGTAAAAAACCCAAGGAAAATGCACAATTTTGAATCAGAAGCTGGGGGCAAATCAAATAATATGAGCTATTTACCCTCTTGGAGGGAAGGAGTTTGCAAGTGTTTTGTCTAACATCGTGTAAACAGTAATGGGCGAAAGCACTATGCACGGACGCATAGTGAACGAGACAGCTTTAAAGAAAAATAGTCCAGTTTCCTATTCTCAGTTGCCGCTGATCAAAATGACTATTAACTCTATTACAATATTAGCCTCCACTTGTTGAAAAAACATAAATACCAGCGAGAAAGACTAGAAGTGCAAACCTCCAATACGCGAAGTTGTCAACATTATCAAGAGGGGTGTGTTGTTCTTGTAGTCGGCGTGAACTGCGAATATGAAACTGGACTATCTGATAGCGTTACCATCACGTGCATGACTTGTACAGAGGGTCCTGAAGGGGGCACCAATCCATTTCCCTTCCAATTATTTTTCCAAATCCCACTTCCCAGTGCTTACAAAACATTTGTACCATTCCCATTTCAGGATTTTTTTTCATTCCCAGTGATAAAATCCTAGTCCCAGTGACCTAAATCCCATTTTGCCAAGGTAAAATCAGGCCAGTCCTAGTTCGCATTTTACCCCTTTAGGACCCTCTGTAAGCCACGTTATGCCAATTATTTTGTTGAATTATTGGCGGAAAGCTCGGGTTTTAGTCTGTTTCTTCGGGTGTTCAAACGCTCCAAACGGTTTCGCAAGTTTGGACATCTTAACGGCATGATAACTGTGTTTTCGAAGATATTAAAAAATAAATTGCTGAAGAGTTAGTAAAACTTGCTAGGAACAAAACTGAGCTAAAATTGTGGTTCAGACACACGATTACACAGATTTTTTAACGATTACATCTTTGCAGAGAATTTTCAACTCGGCCAACTCGCTAGGAATTCTGGTACAGCGTCCTTTACTTGGTTAAACGATTATTCCAACTTACACTCACCCAACCCCCATTTCATTTCCTTTTTGTCCGAAAAATAAATTTGAGGTCTGGATAAAAATCTTTATCTCTAGCACGCTTTCAGTGTTCACAACAAAAATCACAACATACAAAACACAACATTCTTTCTGCAAGTTTATTATCATTTTCAACGTTTAGTCCACCTTATCAAGTCCACGAGAAAATCAATTATCATTAGCCAGTGCACTTCGAAGCAAATAATGTTACGACTATCGGTGCTAATTAAAATTTAAAACTTAAAATTGAACAAATAGTCTACATTTAAGCAAAATCGGATACTGTTGTTGCTTGCTCCCTCTGTGATTGTAGAACAGTGATATTTCCAAGGACCAAAGTTTGCTTCAATGTTTTCAAGTCCATGAAAAACGAAAATCAAATCTAAGGACTTTCAAAGATGATACCAAGCCTGCATATATCTGCCCCACTGAGCATGTATACTCCTTTCATTCAAAACTATTTTAAAAATCCTGCACTTGAAACCTTTATAAAAAAAACTTTTGACTATCTACACATATAAATATAGGTCAACACTCAACACTCTTAATGTAGCCATTATATACAAGCAGATTTTGTATATCAAGAGGTTTCCGGGCAACTACCCACCTACCCTCCCTCAGGTTTGATTTAGCGTCAAAGCTGGAGTTACGTTTAGGGGAGGGGTGGTTGGGTCGTTGGCCAGAAACTTCCACTGATCCGACAACTCTAATTCCTAGTAATAAATAATCGACTAAGATATCTGGATTTTCCTATTCTTGTCATACCGATATAAATCAGCCAGTGTAACACTGTGTTTGTTATATGGACAAGAACATTGTTGTCTATCGTAGACAGAGTAACAATCACATTTCACTGTTTTTTATTTAAAATCAAATCGCCAGTCTCAAGTCTTATTTCAACCAGGGCCGCACATAGCGGTGGTTAATCCTAACTTAACCGGGGAGGGGGGCAACCCCCACAAGACATTCTAATGTTACTCCGTAACGATGATAGCTGGAACTTTTCCTAAAACTGATCTACGGACAATTTTATGCATCAGTCGTAGCTTCGCAGCTCTCGTTGCCATAACAACTGCTTTTCCGATGACACGCTTTCCTCAAAAAAATTAGTACGGGTTTCCATTAAAATAACAGATCAAATTCACCTGAAAGACCATCTACAGCAGTTTAAACACATTTCAAATCAACTGATCAAGATAATTTTCGTGGCGTTTGAAAGAAATCCAAGATGGTAGCCATAAAATTCAAGATGGCGGTTATCTAACTACCAATAGATGCGACTCAGACTGCAAGTCGCTAGCATTTATATAATAATGAGAAAATAAACGAGGGGAGTTCGGATCGCCCCCCGGTATACCCCAGTAAAAGGTAGTTGTTCAAGCCTTGAAGATGTGCCTGTCTACAGACGGGGTATCAGATGTATTATCTCGGTACCCGACACATTTTTCTTGTCCACATAATAAATTATATAATCACTCATTTTTTGATAATAATCCAATTAATTTGTATTAAATTATTAATTTGAACGATATATTTAACATTATAATCAAACATGAATTAAAAATTGGAAGAGCTGAGTACGCGAGTAGCACAAAACCGGTTTGGAAATGTTATTTCTCCGTGTCGCTTCTTCTGATCAAGCAGTTCTCGGCGGACTTCAACGCTGGTCGTATGTAGACGAACTGAATTAGTACGTGGTAATCTTATGACTGCTGAAGACTAAACTTGGGGCGTCCTTCACTTGACTCAGTTCTGACCTTAACTCATTTTCGCAAGTTATAACAGAGGAATAAATTTCTTGTTGCCATTTTGAAAGCCAAGTTAAGAACAAAACGTTCCTTAAAATGCCGTTTCAAACTGAACTTAGTTTTAAAATAAATTAAAATCACATCGCTTTCATGATTTCTGAAGACTTTGTCTTCAGTCTCGTCCATAAACTTCCAAAAACTAAAACAGTTCCGTATAAGACTTTTGGATATTCTCGGAGAAAATTATCCTCAAGAGGAAATGAGTGGCATCGGCCGTTTGTAGCTAAAATACTTCATTCTTTTGTATATACAATCAGTACAGCTATATAGCTTGTGGGCGTAAACTTTTCCAGTATACACGAGGTATTGGAACTTGATAAGTTAGTCTAATTCAAAAACATTTAAATGCAATAAAAAATCTCAAAGTTAAAAATTAACTGAACTTCGTAAAATGCAAAAATAGTGGCAAGCGACTAAAACTGCTACTTAACCACAAATGTAAAACAAGATAAAGAATTCGTTACCTTCTTAACAAAATGTTCCAAAACTTTAGCACAAACTGACCCAAAGCCAGTATTTCTTAGAATTCTATGTACAGGATTTAAGATTTGGGCTAAATAATTCAATTCGTTTTATCTAGCTTTCCTAGATGAAAAATTGGAGCACTAAGTTCTGCATGTTGTCGTTAAAAACTATAACGTGGTCAACTAAATTATCACATTTTGTTGTAGGGTTATAAATTACGACGAATCACGAGCCACCGAATTTTATTCGGCTCGTACAACAAATATCAATTTTGTACTTTGTTCAGTTCGTCTATTATAATCTAGAAAACCAAACGCATTATGGGGAGGGAAGTTTGCTTCCCTTGCGACCTGGCCGAACAGTAGACCACGTGTCTACGCGTTATTGCAATTATTATATTTCCCGAGAGCTTGTTCAAACTGTCTCGTAACGTTGTCTAGCTCAACTTCCAGGTTCTCGGCTTCACTCTTGAGTCTTATCATCTCGTCCCTCTGTTCAATGTAGCTTTTCAACAACACTAGAGATAGCAAGAAGGCAAATAATTATAAGTATTCGCATTCACAAGATCACCTTATTCTGCTTTAATTTTCTTTAATTTTTTGTTGCTGCTATTCCAAGTCGAACCCCTACACATGATCACTTTACTGCTGCTTTGATGTTTTGTAAAGCGACATGGTCACTCCAGGATGAGAGGCTCTTGAAGGACATTACTTTCAGTATTTAGATCACACATTCACATGTTCGTTTTTTATTTATAAGCAAAATTTTTCAGGGTACCCACCTCAGCAATGGCGGATCAAACCTTGTTTAAATGACGCCCTGACAGAGCTCAAAGTTAATAACCACTTGGTAGCATATGCGATTAGATTTTTTCAAATGCTCCGAAACTAAATTTCTAAGTGCACCTAGATACAGCTGACAAGTGCCACAAGAAATTGTAACTCTCGACTTCACCGATAGTTATTTTCGACAAAAGATTGCCAGAAACTACCCCCAGAAGAGGTATAAAAATATCATCAGGTTTGTATTCTGTCAAAGCGCATAAACATGTTTGATTTGCTCACAAATGTTCATACTGGCCTTTGAAAACACTTCAGCAGTTCCAGAAATGCAGCTAAAATCCAAGTGGCGTGGCTAAAAATTGTAAACTAGTCGCGCACAAGTGAGCTTGAAATGAGACTGTGGCTTTGAGCCCTGCTTGATTCATAGGTCAACACGTACATAATATGCACAATAAATCTGGGCAATAAATAGACAAATAAATCAATAAATATATATAAAAGACTAATATACAGATGTAAATGAAGAGCTGACTATTTGTACCTTCAGCCTCCATGACGTCATGCAGCAACTTGGTAGCGTTCCTATGTGTCGCCTCAATCTCCGTAAACGCACTTTTAGCGCTGTCATACGCTTCGTTGACGCGTCGGCTCGCATTCGGCATCTTCTTGTTGTTATCTTCGTACGTCTAAAGAAACAACACAAACGGCATTTCTTCTGACATCAAAACTACAGCCACGTGATACACTCCTTACATAGGCCAGTTTTCGATCTAGGTTTGCTGGTCTTTCTTTTTAAAAGACGTATAAACATCAACGAGAACGACTGCTTTTCTTGTTCATATAATCCTTTCGTTCCTTTTTTACATAAATGTGTGCGTGTGTGAATGGCAAAAATTGGAAGCTTCACTTTGAAAGCCGAACTCCGAAGATCGAGATAGTTGCTGTACAGACCGGTGTTCAGGTTGTCTGCTGAAACTCAAAATTGGCTCGAGGACGAACAGTTCACAAATTTGACACAAAAGAAAGTTCAAAGACAAACAAACGCAAATAACCAAAGAATGATTCCTCTTGAAAGTGTAAACATTTGCTTTATTTGTTTAAAATCACCACGAATCTTACGAGCTGTCTATCAGTGTTTCTTGCCGTGCATGGTTACATTCCTAGTCGTGTATCATGAACACAGCCGTGTATCACAACCAATAAGTACCTTCTTTATTTCCTGAGAAACACTGTACGCTTTCCTAGCTGTCTATCACGTGCTTACTAGCTGCGTATCACGTGTTTCCTGGCTGTGTATTAAGTGCTGGCCGTGAATTTATTTAGTATCACGTCCTTTCTTCCTGCGCACCACGTGCTTCCCAGTCATACATCATGAGCTTTCTGGCTGTGCATCACGTGCTTTCTAGCTGTGTATCACATCCTTTATAGCTTTGTAGCATATGCTTCCTAGCTGTGTATCACATCCTTCCTAGCTGTGTATCATGTGCTTCCTGACTTTGTATCAAGTCCTTCCAATCTGTGTATAACATGTAATACCTACCTTCTTGGCCTCTTGGGAGACATTGTGGGCTTTCCTGGCTGTGTCCGAGGCGTTCTGTGCGACCTCCTTGGCGTGGGAGAAACACGTCAAGCCCTCGTCCACTGACTCAATGGTGCTGTTGATCAAGCTGAGGGTTTCCTCACCTACACTTGTTGCCGCAGAGAACTGGGACTGGACCTGGAACAGCAGGGAACTGGTTAACGACAAATATGCAGGAAAAGGGACATAAATAGCTCTTCGCGGATCTTTTGGTGAAAGGTTGGTACCGACAGATATTAAATCTGAACACAGACATTATGATGGAATATTTAGCAAATAAACGACAAATCTGGGGCGCTAATACTGATAATTACCCCAAGAGCATCCTTTTAGACGATCACTCCACGGGCATCCCTACTGAGAATCATTCGAAGGGCAACCGCACTGATAGTCATCCCAAGGACATCCTTACAGATGATCACCTCATTGATAATCATACTATGGGCAACTGACTGTCATTCTGTGGGGACCCTCTTGGTACGTCACCCCATGGGAACGTTTCCGAGAATTACCTCGAGGGCACCCTCACACCACTACTTACAGTTTTTGTAATGTTGTCTATCTCGTGTGCCATCCTGTCCGTGTCCCTCTGCAGTGAGTGAGCCTCTTGCACGTGGCTTTCCGACTCCTTCAGAGAACTCTCGATACCTTTCACGGAGTCCAGTGCACTTTGGGACGCGTTACTGGAACAGAGAAACACGTGCAAATTTGGGTTATTTGCCATGAAAAATACTTTGGACGTCCGAGGGTTAAAAGATATAACAAAATGAAATGTTTTGTGAACTTACATTGCTTTTTTGGACAACTGCTCCACCGCACGTGCCTGTGCGAGCCCGGCCGAGGCCCCCTCGTATGTGATATTAATCGCTGTCTCGTTCACCGGGGTATCGCTTATCTCACTTGCTAGCCGCTGAATCTCCTGGAGAGTGACTGGCAGGCTCATGCCCTGTACATTCTGCGATATCGTGTTGGCATCGGCTGTAGTGTTTACAACCTTAGAAACTCTGTTGATGCCCTCCACAACCTTATTCAACGACGACTGTGCCTGGTTAAACACGCCAGTGGCGTTCAACTGTGTGGGAATAATAAAAGTTAAAACACAACTCAAATGACCCGATAGGTATCTGATAAATGAAATAACAGCAGAGAGGAGGTAGCCCATAACAACGACTGAAGTTGCTATTTTGGCAAGTATTTTTGAGAAATCAAACCCTAAGCACAATTCCAGTATCAAAAGGAGAATAAAGGCAAAGTTATATCCAACATATATCGCAGCTGCAGGGTCTGGAGAGAATGTAAGAATGAACTCTACGACTTTTCCCTAACTTTTTCATGACCTTAACTCATTTTCTGTTACTGAAGTGAGATCCAACTGTTTTACGGTTTTGTTAGCTTAATTCGCAACACAAAGAGTCGAACCGAGCAAAAATTTTGTAATTGATTATTTCACTTTCCAGGCCTGAAAAATGTATTTTCAAATTCCACGACTTTCCATGACTATATAAACAAACCTTGAATTCTGTGGCGTTGTCTTGTGCCTCCAAAGCATGTTTCTGTGCCACTAACGTTTTCTGATGGGCTACCGTTGCATTGTGGACTGCCTGAGCTGCTTCAGCTCTGCGCTGGGTGGCCATTGCCTTAGCAGTGTTAACAGTAGACTGGGCCGAATTAATCATCTCTTTGGATTGCTGTCCAGTTGCAGAGGCTCTTTTCATGAGATCAGTAATTTCCTTGGTCAAACGAGAAATTTCATCTAGTCTTTGCCGGCTGGCAGCTAGCGAGGACTGGAAACTTGGCCCCAGGTTTGACTCAGCCACATGTCTCCGAGTGTCAACTTCAGGAAGTCTGGCCATAGCTTCCTGTATCTGTCTCGCTGCAATGGCAGCTGTCGTGTTAGCAAGCGATATCTGGTAAAAAGAGAAATTCTCCGTTAGCATCTTACAGTTTAATTAAATTTAACGTTAAGGGCAGATCAAAAGCAGTAGCTGAAGAACATAACTCTGTACTGTCCCTCATGAATATAAACAGTCTATTCAAGAAACAAGGTTTTGACATCAGGAGAGAGATGGTCCTACTGATGATCAGTTGCTGTTTTATTATTCATTTTTGAGAAACAATTCATTGTTTTCTGTACAATTCAGATGTCGAGACTTCTCTCTTCTAATTAACAAAACACACAGACACGAAAGAATTAAGTATGCCCATTTTAGTTTTCTCTTTTTTTAGTAATTAACTCCACTGTTGCAGTTCACCTGTCAAGTTTCCTCGGTTTGTTTGTTTGTTTGTCTTTGTTGTTGTTGTTGTTGCTGCTGCTGCTGCTGTTGTGTTGTTGTTTACATTGTTGTGGTTATTTACAGTCACCTTTACCCTTTACTTTTCCTTGTTCTTGTATTAACGGGGAAGTCAACAACTCAAAAATAAATACAATAAAAAAATTTCAGCAGCATCATCACCATTGAATTACTTCAGTCATATAGTTTGCTTGGATGTAAGTATTATTTTTGGGCACAGCTTTTAAGTTAAGTTTCCATTTGTGGAAGTTTTTTTGCACGAAATAAGTAAATTATGTTTTCTTCCTTGGTTAAGTTTTACCAAAGTTTTTGAACCTCCCTTCTGTTGTTTGTAACAGATTTTTAAAAATCAGAAAGAAGACGGAGTTAAAAGTGTTGAAAGGGCAAAAGTCTACTTTATGCAAAAACTGTTTGTTCTTGACATTCTCCAAAGCGGTCCTTACCATCTGATAGCTGGTCAATATCTTGCCATAAGCTTCGTATCCTGATGTGTTATAGCCATAAGCCAACCTCCTGTAACTGGTTGCCATGGATACAATGACCTCGTGGTCTGCATAAACCGTAACCCCAGTCCCCCCTGAACCTGGTTGGACATTAGGGGCAGAAGGAAACTGGTTCGAATCCATGGGTATGATTTCAACTGTTCCATTAAACTTGTCTACGACTGTCGTCAAGTATAATTGAGCTTCTGTAAGGATCCGCTGGGAAGTGTTTAGCTGCTCCTGATACCGCGAGATGCTAGTTCGGATCTAACAAACAACACAAAAACACTAATTAAATGGAGGATATAACATGGGTGCGCGGAGACACGTAAAATAAATCTCTCTATGCAAATTGTTATCTAAAAACATGTTATATGTTGTAGCAAAAAAAACCCTTTAATTATCTTGTTCATTGTACTTTATACAAACCAGTGAACAAAGCTATATTTATCTAAGGCTGCGTTCACACTTGGTGCCAGAGCAGTAATGCCGGGACACCGACACAAAATGTTGCTGTGTTCAGACACTTGGTATCCGATATGTAGATGCCCACTTTGGTGCCCGTGTCCGAATTCTGGCGTGGGTACTTGAAAAAAAGATGTGTTCACATTGGTGCCCAGCAAGAATCGTACTCGGACACCGTGCTCAGGCACCAAGTGTGAACGCAGCTTAACATGAATATGTGTTTTGATCAGCACGGGTTGATAAGGTATGTTTTTACCGTAAGGCTGGATGTAAAGCTTAAGTATTAGCGTTAGCCAACGCAGAAAAAATATTTTTTTTCCAAACTAGTCTTTCAGTATATCTAGCATTGTTTTCCGCTAAAAGGTTAAAATGTTGTATAAAAGTGAACAATTTCGAATAATAGTAGTTTAGTTATCTTCATCATAGAATACAAACAAAACTAGCAGTGCACATCATAGCAACCAGTGTTGCTGTCATTTGCAACAAGTATTTTTCATGTTTACATTTGCTTCATCTGGTTGTACAAAAGATGTTTCGCAAATAAAAGCTCTGACGCAACATAAGGTAGATAACCGAACAAAACTGATTTAGCTTGTGATACGAAAGAGCCAATTTAGCAAAATCCAAACGACACATTTTCTCTCAAAAACAAATTCTTTACTGCAGTTTTACTCAAAGGATTCACTTTCAGGGGCTATGTTACTGGTTTGTAAATAATTGATTTGATTTGATGCAACCAATACATAAGCTCTTCTGAAAACTGAAATAAGTTCTCAGTTTAATAAGAAATGTATTGAGAGCAATAACAATGACTTTAAGAACGTACAAGCGTCGGTATTCCTAGAGTGATAAAGCCTGACCCAAGTTCGTATACGCAAGTCTTTACTGTACAGTAAAACTATCAAGTAGAATTTGCTACAGACAACAATTCCATGTTATTAATGTCGAGAAGGCGGCTGTCATTACCCTGTCAAGCTGAGCTGTCTTCTCCCCTAAGTTGTACTGCGCTCCACCGAAAACCTGGTTGGCATAAGAGAGGTTTCTGTCCAGTTGTTGTAACGTAATGTTAATATCCTCGCGTGACATGCCACCAAACGCCTGTAGTAGCTCCGTGACGTTCTTCTCCAGCAGTGAAACAGTTTGGCTTTCCTTACTGATTAGTTTCCACCAGTTGAAGTAGCACTGTTCTGTGCACGGCTTGCAGTATGGTGGTTTACCTTTCGGATATAGAAATAAGTAAAATTATAGCAAAGTTAACTACCGGCGCTTAGCTTTCGTATTGCGTTCAGCTAAAACAAGCCTTTTAAGGCTTGATTACCAATAATTTTGTGATAATGGGGGAAAAAAATCACAGTTAAGAAAGTCAAAAACAATCACGCAAAACGTTTACTCGGATAACGGCCATTTTGTGAAGCGGTTGAAATGAAATTTGGATTTTACTGCCAACAAAACTTATGCAGTATCTGCGAATGGCAATATCAGAGCGACTTGTGTTTGTCCTTGAAACGAAAACTGAACATGCTCTGAACTGCATAAGAACCGAAAGAAGAAATTTTGACGACGAGAACTGCTCTAACCCATGCAAAGAAAAAGGTATGTTATCAGGTTGTTTGGCTCACCTGTGGTGTGCAGCGCACAGCCCTCACATCTCCGGCCGCCGTACCTGCCCCCTCCCAGGCTCATGTTACACACACATTGTCCCGTCTCAACATCACAGGTTGTCCCTGGTACGGTTTGGTTAGGGTGACAGTTGCACTCTATGAGAAAACGTAAACCCCAAAATAGACATAAAAGTAATGTCACATGTATAGAACAAAGGGATATTTTAAGTTCAGTAAGTACTAAAGTAAGCAAGTAAGTAAGTAAGTAAGTAAATATATAAGTAAGTAAGTAGGTAAGTAAGTAAATATGTAAGTAGGTAAGTAAGTAGGTAAGTAAGTAAGTAAGTAAATAAGTAAGTAAGCAAACTAGATATTAATGAGGAATGCCCCAATCACCTGAGATGATTTTCATTGTGTCCTCAAGAGAAATTATGCTTAAATTCAAAATGCACCAACACAAAACTGACACGCCATTGCAACCGTGACTTCTGAACATTTGAAGATTGTAACAAAAATGTTGCTGGGATGGACTGTGATTGTCTACAAGGTATAACGCACCTAAACATTTTTTTGAGACGTCATAATAGCCCTTGTTACAAGAGTCACACTTTCTTCCCGTCACGTTTGCTTGACAGATGCAGTCTCCAGTGGTCTTCAAAAACAAAAAGAAAAGACAAATAATCGTGAGAAAGGTGAAATAATTTGTCAAAATATTCATCTCATTGTAAACTGTTTGCACTTCTGTTTGCTACAAACTGGGTAAAGTAGGTAATTACCTCATTACACTGCTGCAGAATGGCCCCCTGGGGGTGACAGTTACACTTGGTACAACCCCGGCCGCTGGTGTAGTTGAATGCATTGACTGAACATTGGCCACATGTCAAACCAACAACATTGGGCCAACACTTGCACTGACCCGTCACGTTTTGACATACATTGTCCTCAGATCCCATGGCCGTGCAATTACATTCTGTGGAATGAGTAGAATTGTAACAAAAAGTGGATTCTCAGATGTGATATTCCTGGTAATGAATCTTACACACATTCAAGCCAAGTCATGCGTTGCACAGATAGGGTAAAAGACATCTTCTTTGTACCCAACGGGTCTCAAATGATCCACATCAACTGATCAAAGTCAATATTTGAGTGAAATGCATGCAAAATATCACGAGTCTGATCACCGAAGGAAGAGTTTTGCTGACCCGCTGCAAAGTTGACCAAATATGATCATTGCCGAGCCAAGTTTTTCATTATTGCTTTGTTCACACGAAATACAAATAAAATTAACCTAAAAAATGTTTGGGACGCTCAATTAGTCGACAAGTTAAACCCTACCGCTACCCCCAATAAGCTCAATTGTTGATACAGTTATTACGTGACTAGTAGAGTTACTGTGACTGTACTTCAACATTGTAGAAGGGGAAGGTGGAATTCGCTTAAACAAATAAAGATGGAAGCCTACGTACAAAACAGTTTAAAGAATGACGACTGTCTGAAAATGAAACACTTAAGAGCGGCTGACTGTAAATATCGAATTTCGCCGGACAAAATCGAAAAATCGGATTTCTTGATATTTCGTCCA
>JANSTQ010137022.1:0-13459 GCA_026167885.1 Bergia puertoricense
TAGTAGTAGTAGTAGTAGTAGTAGTAGCAGTAGTAGTAGTAGTAGTAGTAGTAGTAGTAGTAGTAGTAGTAATAGTAATAGTAATAGTAATAGTAGTAGAGGTGGTAGTAGTAGTAGAAATATTAGTGCTGATAGTGATGTTTTACATTTTTATTGAGAAAGTATATTAACAAAGTTAATAAAATAAACTATTAAAAAAACCAATAGAGGATCAGTATCGGTAGAGTTCTGAATTAGATGAGAATTAAAATAAATTACACTCACTGTGTTCAAAGCATGGCTTTCAGGTTTATTGTTAGTTGAGCTGCCACTTTCCCCATTCGTATTCTAAAATAGAAACATCAAGTCAGCAACCTAAACATAATGATACAACTAAAAGATAATTGGCCGCAACAAAAAAGATGGCGACTGTTACATTTACCCATAACTCCTAGCGCGAAAAAAACCCTGAAAACGCTCATAAAAACGTACAGAAAAGATCTGAAATCTTCAAGTTTAGCATACACAATGTTGTTAGTGCATGGACAAGTTTCCCAAAGCAATGGTTTTCCATGTGCACCTATTCGCTGAGTTAGGTTCGCTAGGTATTGTGGTCAAATGTACAGCCGCCATCTTTTTCGGTATGGTGGATTGCAGTGCATGCAGGATGGCATGCATGCGCCTCCTAGTGGAAATACAAAT
Organism: Bergia puertoricense; assembly: GCA_026167885.1. Lineage (NCBI taxonomy): Eukaryota > Metazoa > Cnidaria > Anthozoa > Zoantharia > Parazoanthidae > Bergia > Bergia puertoricense. The sequence goes on from JANSTQ010137022.1 coordinate 682, forward strand.
TTTCTATTTATAAAAAATGCATAATAGAGCTTTTGTTTGCATATTAACTGAGTATTGGCACTGGGAACTTTTTGTAAAAGTGCGTGCAGCCATTTTGAAAAAAATCAAATACTTTCAATTGTACCATGGCAAACACACTCTTAATTTGAATTTTGATAACAAGATTATAAAAGAACTGTAGGTAAATATTTAAGAGAAACGTTACTGTGATTGTAAGGAAACAAAAGGTATGACAATGAACCATGAGCACACCTTATCTTTGGAAGAGTACAGTCTGTAATCTGGACCCTTCTTGGATCCTCCATCAGGGATTACCTGCAAGATTGAGTATTTAAGGTGTTAATAAAATTTGGTAAAAAATTATAATTATTACACTCATTTTTATTTTTATTCTATTAAAAATATATATTTAAGGGACTCAGGATGAACGCTTTTAAACCGTTTGGAGCTTCTGATGTCGTTGGAGAAATAGCAAATGAATGGTTAATTGGAGGGATCCGGGTATTTACCCCATCCTTTGATTTCAAACTTAATTGTCCATTCTTCTTAAAATTTGGCATGAATGGTAGCAGATCTTTTAAAATTTAAACTAAGTATAATCACGTGCTTGTAAATTTGTTGTAAGGTTTAATCTAAAGCGCAAGCACAATGACTAGACGGAAGTCACTTTCATCGCTGACGTTCCCAGTGTGAATGTCCTTTCGTCTGCGCTGACGTCTCTAATTTGATCAGGCCTTGAAACATACCAAAACAATAACGTTACTTTTTTTAAATAGTTTTGCACAATTTTAAAAGTGAACTAAAACCAGTTTACCATACATTATGTTTATTATATATGTAAATATTCCGTGTATACAGAGCGTCTGTTTCTACAAATGACTATCAAACGAACCTTAAAAAAGTGTTTGCTAATAACCTACAGCTGATAAAAAGATTTTGGAAAAGAAAAGCTCTCCAGAAAAATAAAAATCGGAGGGGGTGTGGTCCAAAAACCTCCAACCCTCTCTAAATGTTTATGAAAGGGTTAATGGCCGTTTCAAAGACAATCGACCAATGAACGTTATTTTCCTCAAAATACAAAAGAAAAGTCGATCAAACCTTTAACAAACTAACAATGGTTAATCCCAATCGAGGCTGACGACTTTGAAGTAATCATCTCAGAACCTATGCGTCTGTCTTTAAAACAATCCTTTTAGCAAACAACGAGACCAATAAATATTTTATTTTATAAAAATTAGAGAACAAGCTTTTCTTACTGGGTATTGAACTTTTCCGGGAAATCCCTGGAAAGGAAAGAAAGTCATTTGCATTAGCAAAATTCCGCTCAGACTCAATGGCAATTTTCCATGAGCATTAGTGATACTCTATAAATATTAGTAATGTTGTAATAAATAATTTATAGGCATTAAAAATATTATATACGCATTGGAAATATCCTATAGATATCAGTAGTATTATATAGGTGTTATTAATATTCTATTAGTATTAGTATTTTTCTATAGACATTGTAATATTCTATAGACGTTAGTAATATTTTATACGTTTTATTGAAATTCTATAAGAGTTGGTAATAATCCAAAGGTATTTGTAATATCCCCTAAGTACTGCCAGGTAATATTCTATATGAATTGGTAAAACTCTATAGGCATTACTAAAATTTCATAGATATTGGCAATATTCTAGAGGCATTGCTAACATTTCATAAACATTAGCAGTATTCAGAAAGTGTTAGTGATATTCTATGGATATTGGTAATGTTCCACAGATATTGGTAATAATAATAATAGTAATAATAATTTAATGCTTATATTGCGCGTTTCTATTAAATAATCAATGCGCATTACAACAATATAAAATTCCTAAGCTTAAATTACAGTAATATAAAATATGGAAGCTAAAATATGACAAGGCCTATTATACTACCTATAAATAAAGCTATCTAAAAACTATCTAAAAGAATATCGGCAAGCCCATTAAATAAAATTAATACTATATCTCTATTAGTAATACTCTACAAGTATTAGTTCCATGTCGGTCGAACTGTTGAACACTCAAAGAGACGGACAACTAACCCACACTTTCCGGCAATACTCGAAAACAAAAGAAGGAGCATAGTATTAGGTCTCGAAGGCGTACACATGATATTGACAAAGAAACAACAATTAAATACAATGCATCATGGTTAGGCTGATCATACGTACTGGTTCTCCCTGCGGTCCGGGTGGGCCTGGGGGTCCCTATGAGACAGAAAGAAAATCATCGTAAAAACGGTATGTAAGTGCGGGGTAAATTAGAGGTAAACGTTGGAAAGATATGACCCCATAAAAACATCACATTTTAGTAGGTTATGTAGCAGACAAAACGAAAGTCTACATATCAGTTATACTGCCAAACAATTTTGTGAACTGGTAAGCGGTACGTTTTCATAGCAAGAACCATAAACAGCATTCCCATGCAATTCGTGACAAAAAGACTTGGAGCAACTAAAAAAACCTATGCTTTCTGAAAAAAAGAAACGATATTTAGAAAGTCTGGAACATCTGTTAGTGCTCCCGGCGAAAGATTGTCTAGAAAGGGGGTGGGAAAACGTTGTACATTACAGTTGAGACCTTTGCCCAACAATTTTGTCCAGGATTGTTGATCACGTTCGAAAGAAGTGAAAGAAAATGTCAGCTCTTCACTTACCCTTTGACCGTCGAGACCCTATTAAGAGAAAAGAAAGGTAAAATAAGCTTTTATTGCATTGCTTTTCTAGAAAAGGCAATCAACTAAAATATGCACTATTTATATCTCTCAAAAGTACTCTTGTAAGCTCTTATTCATACTCATAGGTTTAACAATAAAAAATACTTGTCGAAAATTGTTTCTTGATGCAATTTACAATTTTCCAGACGTTTATTCATAATTCTGTATGAGCTCATTTCTGAAGAAATTGTTCACTTCGATTAAAAATCAAGCTCTTTCAACCCTTTCATCTCCAGCCAGTTTATCGTTATTCATCTTCTCCTTACAAATTCAACACAAAATAAGTTGTCTTGTTGTGAGAACAGAGTATCTGATCACATGCAGTAAACAAGCTAATATGAGAAGCAAGATTGTCACAAAATATTTAAAAAGAAAGCATGGATACAGTTTAGGAGATTTTAGTAACACATCACAAGTCGTGTTCGAAGATGACGTCATGTAAATTTTGATAGCATCCAGTTTGAGTTGATTGACTTGAAACTTTGAATGTATATAACACACTAATAATCGATATTTAATTTTAATTGCTAATGTATTTACGTAATCAATCAATTAATACAAAATTAATTAATTAAATAATTAAATAATTTAAAATGTAATTATTTATGCTACCACCGAGAGGTAGGAAAAATTAACCAACTTTTATGAACATGCCTTAATTTTAAACTACAAAACACTTCTACTACAATATAAGTTTTGTGCCAAAGTATTGAGTTTTCTACTGAGTAGTTTATTTTGTTTTCTTAAAGGCTGTTGCCGTATTGGGTATTGTATGGAAAGCTTTCATCTACCGTATTTTAAGAAAACAGGCAATACTGAGACAAAATCAAAGCACAAAAGACGAAAATCGATGTGGGAAAATATGCTTTTCCTCCCACCATTTCCAACTCAGGTAAGTTACCAAGTTTCGGCTCGGTGACAGATTTCTTTTCATCCAGCGTTCGTGAGAAAGTTGTTGTAAGATTCTGTTAGCTTGAATATTTTACTTACCCTTTTACCACGTTGTCCCTGAAAGAAAAGGAGAAAACAAATGGTTTGTGAGGCAAAATATAGTTTAAGAATTCAACATGGCCGTCACATACTAATTTAAGTCGAATGCAAATTTTCGACGATTTTCCCAATAGCTCGGTTACATTGCACACTATTTCTCCAAAAGTTGTATCCTATGTATTTTTGTTGGTTCTGTACTGAACATCAAAAATATTTTGTAATATTAATTCTTCCTCAAATATTTTTTTCTAATACAAACCACCCATGCAACATAGTTCATTTTATAGATTCAAAGGACTCCCTCTAAGTTCAGGCAACCTTTAGGGGGTCCCAGGTATTTCTTCCGCCGGTAAATGTTTTACTGAAGTGCTGTTAAATTGTTTGATTATTATTTGCATCATTACTTTGTAAAATACTACTTGTAGGCTAAAGGTTATCCGCCCAGAACATGTGGGGAAAACTATGACGCTAAGAGTCAGTTCAGGGATGCAGTCAACAGAAGTGAGTGTAACATTTTAATGGGTCAGTGAGTCAATGGACAGTAGATCGCAGGCTCAGTAGGCAGCAAGCCGCGGGAATTACGACGGAAATTTTGCTTCCTGGTTAATGTAAATTAAATTTGGTTTTAAAAATGGCATGAATCTGTCTTGTCGCTATAGTATACTTACATGAGGGTTCACACATGTCCATCATTTCATGTCATTTCTCCGCTGAGCAAATTTCAAAATTTCAAACTAAAAGTGTCGCAGAACGTACAAAAATCTATCTGGGTTTTGATCTGAGTGTATCATTCCGCGTCATTAGGAGAAATTAAACTTTTCCGTTAAACAGGTTTGGAACAAATTATACTACAATTCACACTCGACACCAGAAAGCTTGGTGAATATAATCATCCTTATGGGATGTTCAGCAATGTATCGTAATCCGCATGATTACGATTAAATATCACTGCCCAGTCCAGTGGTAACGGGTATTTTACTCTCAATTCGCAACTCGAGCCGTCATTTTCTCTTCATATTGTATGTCCGCATGAAAGAGGTCTATTCCCCAAACGTGCTGCGAGCCGCAGGTATGTTGTGAGGCTAAGTTTACAATGAAAAGAAAATGGCAGCTTGAGTTGCGAGAGAAAATTCACTTCAAAACAAACGCAGAACATCCAATTGCGGCTTGCAGGAAAGGTTAATATGGGAAATAGGACTTCGCGAGCACAAATCAACAAACATCAGCAAAGGTTTGAGTTATTTTGTGTCATTTAAACGTCTCGGCGATACTCGACTCGTAACAAACGTTTCCCATCGTCCGTGCGAAGACTGAACGAGGCTAAACCCTCATTGGTCTGAAGAACGTACAATAATTGCTGTCTCTGTGTATGAATTACTATTTTTTCCCAGTTGACTCATTGACTCACGACTCGTGACTCATTTACTCATTGACTCGTAAAATAGACCACGTCAACAGAAGTGACGCGAGAACCTTACTCAGAATTTTGTTGTACTATGTTTTCAAGATTGTGGCAAAGATTTGGCCCAAAACTTCAAGATTTGTTTGTGCATTTTTAACACGAAGGAAAGTTAGAGGGTCTCTCTTGTTCAAAAACAATTCATGAACTTCTAGACGTTCAGATTAAAAATCCGTGAAAGACTAAGTAGTTACAACACATTGTTCTTTACAAATATCGTAATAACGGGTCCAAAAGATGATTTAAGTGCAAGTTAGGGCCTTTTTATTTTCTTCATTGAGTCTACAGTGTAATTCTTCTGATTACACTTCTCATGTCACTTCCGTTGAGTGTCAGAATACTTACGTCTGGGCCGGATGGTCCCTTGCGGCCTGCATTTCCCTGTAAGCAAAAACAGGCTTATTAAGGGTCATCCGTCTTTTTCTTCATTTTCACAAGCATATTAAGCGTAGTTTGGGGAGAGGGGGTTAAAGACCATTTACGTTTTTTTCAAAATAATACAAAAATGAGGAAAATACTGTTTCAGCAGCTGATGGATGGCCTTCAATGATGCTTCAACGAAAACATTTTGTGCACTGAGTCGAAGGAAGAAATTAACGTGAAATGTGGTTAAAGGATATAACATCGAAATCATCATTTTTAACTGTTTCAGATAGTACGATTTTTTCCTTGGAGGGCGAGGAAGGGGGGTCTGTAAAAAGTTTACGTTTTGTACGCTCGTGAAAATGATAAAGACATATTGTTATACAGTTACCGTTGCAAAACTAACGCGCAGCAACGGATAGATCTATTTGCAGTTGGTTAATCGTTCCCGTAAATGTAGTCTTGAGGATTGTTATTGGTTGTGACTGACTTTTCAACAACCTGCGTGGAAGTCATCTTCAGAGTCAATGAAAGGTCAGTCATACAGTTCATATTTGTAACATTAACTCAGGAAGAGTCTTAAAAAGCGGTAGTTTGTTTGTGTGCGCCCTGTTCTGTGTCTTGTATAAGTCTCTCGTATGCCGCTGGTGCCAACAGTTCCAACAACAGTCGATGCAATTTGTAGAATATATGCAATAAAAAATATAAACGTCAGCGAATTGAGTTATTAGCGCAATGGTTGTGTATAGGACTGGACTGCTGGTAGTCCCAGGTTAAAAATACCGCAATTCTTCTTATCTTCGTTAAATTTAGATTTTGGTTTTTTTTCTATTTAGTTTTTTTAAATTTAGAGTTAATTTGGATTTGGATTAGTAGAACAGGGCTCGACATTTAGCAGTTTAGGTCACTGAACCATCGGTCTAGTAAAGTTCAAACTTTATTGGACCAGCATGAAAGTGAACTGGTCGAACGTGAAAATTTAACTATATGGCAAACGTTGATTTAAAAAACGTGATGGCGGTCTGCACAAACTCATTTTTGTTGATTTCATGGATATGATACGTTGACGCTGTCTGGGTTACGTTCGCCTTAATGTTGAATGAGTTCATCAAAAAATTGACCAGGATTTTTTCTCATTTACAGAATTCACTAAGTGACTTTTTACTGAAAAGAGTTGCTGACCATTCTTCAAAAGTTACTGGCTTATTGTTAAAAAGTGCCTTAGGGCCATCGGGTCAGCGTTAATGTCAAGCCCTGTAAAAGCAGATTGAAAAAACAGCTGCAGAAGTAGCAAAAGCCAAACGGAAAGCAAATAAAGTACTCACGACATCGGCTGTCAATAAATAAGCCACTTAACAGTTTGTTTCAGTTTTCATTCCTCAGTCATTACCTTGACCATGAAATGGTGATTGGTTATCAAGTGTAAGGAACAACTATAAATTTAAGGGTTGAAGGAAGGAGGGGGGTTGGGGTTCAACTTACCTCTAATCCACGTGGTCCCTCAGGCCCTCTTGGGCCAGTGGGTCCTGGGGCCCCCTACAAGTAAATTCGTTTTAAATGTCTAGTAACATCCATTATCTTCACTTACAACAGTTCAGTTACAGTATGTTAGAAATAAAATATAGTCCTGTTATATAGGTTGTGAGGTTATGCATTAAACCTAGTACGAGCCACCTCCTTCCAGCTTTATCTTTATGACTGCGTAAACTGTATCGATATCAAATACAATACAAGTGATAGAGGACTGCGACATCTGCAGTCACTGATGAGAACAAGAGATTAGGAAGGACATCATAAAGATCTACGAAGTCAACGCCAGAGATCGAGGGACTGGAGAAAGATACTTGATTCAGGCTTAGAGCATTTGATTGATTGAAATATGACTAAGTCATTTCAAGTGTATTTCTTCAAGCTGCGCCATTGTGCTGGACGTCTTTACTATTGCAAACGCTTAACTTCGCATGTTTATAGCGGTCAAATGAAGGCATATTAGCACATGATGCGCAGAGTGAGTCAGGACGCGGTAGTTCTGAAATAACTAAACTTGTGTTTATATATTGTTGTCCGTCTCATCGAACATTTATAATCACGCGGTATGCTGAGCAAATCTACCTGCAATTTTTAAAACAATATATTCAATGATAATAATTTTGCTATATGCATGAATGAGCTGGTTCAAAAGAGCCTTTGATTTTTAAGCTCCAGGGGTTGAACCCGTCTTTGTCTCTTCACAGAGAAAACATCGGATGCAAAGATTGTTGGAACAGCTTCTGGTTTTAAAGTCTTCTTCATTGACAAACCCAGTGACTGAGCAAGAACAGTTTGGTCTTCATAACAATCTTCTGTGCAATGTGCACTGCAGAGTTTGCTCGAAGGTGTAAGGGAAAAGTCAGCTCGAGTGCGAGTTCCGGATTGCTCTCGTCCATAATCTTGGAAAATGTAGGTTCGAAGGCCACTTGTACAAGCTAAATCTTCTTTCTTAGTGTTAGAGCATCCGCCAGCTTTACACCGATGAGGCATAGTTGATTTTACACTGGGTATTCTTCGTTTAGCGTGTTTGCGAAAAGCTTAATTCTGCTCTTACTACTTCACAATGATGCGCCGGAAATACTGTGCGAGTTCTCATATCTACGTCACTTCCGCTTTTTATGCCGAACGAACCCCAAACCGAAGGTCATTGTGGCGAAATGAGAAACATAACACCGTTTTAACTTTTGGTTAACTTTTATTTGAGGCACAAGTAACATTTTTCCGTAAGCATGTTCAGGGGGCTAGAGTATCCTCTTAAGTTGCATGAAAACATGCATGCCTGCATGGTAACCTAGTTAAAGAGAGCTTTCTCTCTTGAAAACCAGGCTTTTTTGGAAAAACTCGGCTCGATAAACCTGGCAAAACCAGGTTTTCTTGGAAAGGCCGAAATATCCCGGAAAGTTGAAAACTGGTTTTAGGCTAAGATTGTATTTAGTTTCTACTTACAACATGACTGGCTGGTCCATTGGGACTGTTCAGGACTTTAAACTTCAATTTACCGGGAAAACCCGGCTCGGTAAGCCTGGTAAAACCAAGATTTCTCGGAAAACCCGGGATATTTTACAAAGCAAGTTTGAAAGGCTTATAACTAGTTATAAGATTGTTTCTAGTTACTACTTACAGGAGGACCGGCTGGTCCATCAATACCATTCGGCCCTGCCTGTCCTGGTACTCCCTAAAGAAACGGGATTGAAAAGCAGGAAAATTTTAGAATATAATCTGTATGGCTACTCAAATGTATTTTTGCAATGGCTGTGCAACTGTCACACGACCAATTCGTAGATAATAAATAGCTATCAGAATTTAGTGCCTGTGGTTGAATTACAAGGGCGCTAAAGTGGAAGAGAGTTTGGTATTGGAAACGCAGCGAAGAAGATAAAACTATTGTTAGGATGTTCCACAATTACAGTAATTGATATCATTAATTCTGCAGTAGAAACGCCGACGTTATGGCGGTGACAGCCCTGTGACACAAAATAACCCCGAGTGACTGCACTTGAAGTACACAGTGTGGTGCTATATAAACCTCTTTCGGCATCTGGCTTCTGGCCGCTGATGAGAGATGGTCAAAAAAATAAACAAACAGGTGTGCAACTGTGAAATTTTAAGCATCATCTCTCAGCCAAGAGCAGAATATCACTGAATAGACCAGTAAGCTACAAAGGGGTTATTGGTTTTGTAACCCAACCAAACGAAAAACGTTTACGTTGCCAATTCAAAACATAAAAATCAAAATGATGTGCCACGCAAAAGTGAATCGATTTCTTCCCGTTTTAAAACATAATTCGTCACAGGAGTTCAACGGACTTCAAAAAGCATTGTTGTTGTTGTTGTTTTAAATCATAAAGTAAGTTTTTTTTCTCTCTAGCTTTGCTATTTTTCCGGACAAGATAAAGCGATCCGGATGCCTGACATTCATCCTGTGAGAGTATACCATGTGACGTGCATTTTAAACTTAAAAAGCTAAATCACGATATAAGAAATAATCGATGAAAGGACATAAAAAACTGCACCATACTAAAATCATATCAATAATACATTCTTGATACTGTAAATTTAATATCACTGACTCGCTGATTGTTCAATTCCACTCCTGGTAGATGAAGAGGTCAAAATATTTCGCTTTATTTCTCAGTTTCATAACTTACCACAGGTCCCATAGCTCCCACTAAACCACGCTTTCCGCCATACCCTGGGTCTCCCTATAAACAAAGATGATGTGTGAGCTGTTGCATTCCTATGAGCTGCCTCATTTCTTTACTGTGTTGAGTAACAAGCAGCGTTAAACTACGAAATAACCTGGCCTTTTCATTCCACTTCTATTCATTGTCAGTTTAACATGCAGTGAATACATAATCCCGTGGACACACACACTCAAATTTTCATCTGTACCTCTAGTGCAGGTTTGCATAATCCGAACTGATTTTTGAACCTTTTGATTTTTATTACTGACAGTCAGTGCGAAGATATGATTTACTGGTAAATACAGCATTTCATGCTTTGGGCGAATTTCGAATTTTTATACAATGTTCAAAAATCTTCGGATATTCTTGTCCAACTTTCGTGGCAATTAAGTTTTTCTCTTGATTTTGATATTGAGAGAGAAAGTTATACCGTAGATTATTTAACTCCAAAGCTATTAAAGGTATGAATACTAAATTTGCTATGGTAAAACATTAAGTGAAAACCCATTTAATGATATATTGTTTTATCATTTATGACGTCGTATGACGTCATAAATCCGGTATCTTGAAATTGTCTGGCGGCCATCTTGAAGTTTTTGATGACGTAAAAAAAGCGCCCTAATTAACGCAAAATGACTGATAATATGTTGGGATGAAGGAAAATTCACAAAATGCAAGCACATAAACGGGGAAAATTGGAATAAACAAAGAAAATTCTGAAAGTAGAAGAAGAAAGAATGACCTGTTATTTAAAAATAGGTTGCTATGGAAACGGGGTAATTAGTGAACACAAGTTTAATACACTAAAATGTTCCTCGATACATTTCGGGAAAAGTTACAAGATTCTGGCGTTGTACATGAAATTATTCTTTTGCTAGAAAGGTTGAAAGATGGCGCGGGCGCTTTCAGTCCCCCCAACCCCCCCTCCCCTTCCCCAGTCTGAGCAGGGTTAAACGTTACGAAAAATCACGCTTATTAAGGATTGATTTCACAACATCGAAACACAAGGAAGGTGATCTTAGCTAACGAAAAAATTCCCAACAGTAAAATAAATTGACTACTACAACCGTAGATACATCGACATGTCATTTATTAGTTCACTTGTCACGTAAATAAGATGGTTCGATTCAAATCTTGTTTTAGTTCTGCTTGGCTTTTGTTGCATCTCATTTTCCCTGATAATCAGTTGTCAAGTGGTTTGTCACACCTTTCGTATTTTGCTAAAATTAACGTTCCAGTTCCGATAAATTACTCTAAAATGTGTAGAAAACAAATATATGCCTTTCTCGAGGAGATACCTCTATTTAAACTGATGGCTCTTCTTCATATTGTTGAACACGTGAGAGCCAATTCAAAGATTTCTATGTTTAGACTATTTAAGTTCATCGGTTTGGATTTTCGGAATTTTCCTAAAATTCACTGGGACAGTCTTACGGTTAACTTTTGTTTATGAGGTGGATAACTCCCGCGGTAACAACTTTCAGAATGGCTGTTTTTGACAAATTTGGTCATCTGCAGTTTAATGTCGCCCTGTGTTTTCTCCAACTTGCGCTTTGCGCTGAACAAGAAAATTAAAGAATGCATATTTAGTTACAATGTGACCAACTTACTGGGGCTCCTGTTTCTCCAGCTTCACCCACTTCGCCAGATTCACCATCTGGGCCCTGCAAACAAATGATTTTTACTATAAAGTAATACGAAATGTATAATACATGTTAATAGCACAGTATTTGAAATACATTTGACATATACTCGAAGTGAAATATAGCTACTCATAAATACACTTAAAGGGGTAATTTCACGGTTATTCCATACAAAACTATTACTTTCCAAAAGTAGTCCATGAATTTGTACTCAAAGTATACTGATGAGGCGATCCAATTTGACAAAGAAAAACTTTTAACAAACAGAATTATAAAGGATCACTGCATGGCGTTGTACTGCCTTAGTTAATAATTTATCTTACAGGCCAACACTAAATTCGCGTCAGCATTTATAACTGTAACCCGTCTCAGTCGTCCTCAAAATTAAACCATCTGTACTATACTTTCAATGTTTAAGGCAGAATCGTGCGTGAACTGTGTGTAGGTATTTCTAACGTCTTTTGTCAAGCAATGGAAGATTTCGCAATCATACGGTGAAACAGCCCCTTTGCTATAAATCATGTCTTCTTCAAAGAAGCCGATGTGCACTGCAATTGCAGCTGAAACCTCGCTTAAGCAAACACTACTTATTACAGGAGGATTTCAGTTCTTGTTATTAATGAGTCTATTAACTCTTGATTAGCTGATTGAGCCATTATGTCTCAAAGGTGTTTGAACTTGAAAAGGTTTGTTTGTAAACATTACGTTAGCTGAAATCCGCCTATTACCGTAAACGCTGTATTAAGGGGGCTTATTGAATTTCAGGCCTTCCAGACGCGGGGCTTACTAGAGAGGGTAAAAACTATGATATTCAAACGGAAACAAATACTAGCTTTAGAATATTTTATACTGAAGAAACGCTGAATAGAAATATACAAGTAAAAGAACAGATAAAACATCTCTATATGCTGAGAACTGGTGCAAAGTATTCTTCGAGTATAGGGGAGAGGGGGGGGGACTTATTAGAAACTTGAAGCTCTATAAACGAGAGGCTTATTAGAGAAGGGGTCTTATTAGAGAGCGGGTCTTATTAGAGAGAGGGGGTCTTATTAGAGAGAGGGTGTTATTAGGGAGGGGCCTTATTAGAGAGAGGGGAGTCTTATTAGAGAGAGGGTCTTATTAGAGAGAGGGGTCTTATTAGAGAGAGTGAGTCTTATTAGAGAGAGGGGCTTATTAGAGAGGGGGTTTTATTAGAGATGGGGTCTTATTAGAGAGAGGGGAGTCTTATTAGAGAGAGGGTTTTATTAGAGAGGGGGTGTTATTAGAGAGAGTGGGTTTTATTAGAGAGAGGGGTTTATTAGAGAGGGGGCTTTATTAGAGATGGGTTCTTATTAGAGAGAGGGGGTCTTTTTAGAGAGAGGCGG
>JANSTQ010137033.1:0-13459 GCA_026167885.1 Bergia puertoricense
GAAGGCCGAACGGCCGAAACGTTTTTTAATAAAAGTTGGATTGTAAGAAGTTGCCTGCCTCCTTCATGCACGTGTATCCAAGTTTCTAAATTTGGAGAGCAGACTGTGAATCCTTGGATATCCTTCTACAATTGGAGTTCAGCGTTGGTTTCGCCCCCGCTATACAAGATATATAGAGAGAGATAGAGAGAGAGAGAGATAGAGAGAGAGAGAGGGAGGGAGGGAGAGAAAGAAATTACAAAGGTTGGCTTTCCAAGAATGGTGTCTGCAAGCGAAGAGTATCCTATTACTCGATACAAATAGATATGTAGTTGAGAATTGTAGTGGAGAGGCTTCCAAACTCTTAACTGGTCCTTTATTTAGAACGTTTCAGCCGAAACGTTTCTAAAAATTGCAGCAAGAACATGTCAAAGTTTCCATTTTTGTTGATAATATCAAAATGATTCAGTTATAACAAATAGTTCTAACAAAATAAGAATTTAAAGAAAGATTAGGTGTAATTCTCACCAGTAGTTCCTCTCAAGTAATCCAATTCATTCTCTGTCTCTTCTAGTCTTTCGCTCACAGACTGTATCTCATTTCCTTGAAGTTTAAAAGCATTGGCAAGTGCTCCAATTTTTTCCTCTTGATCGGTTAATTGACTGTTCACTACTCCAATCTTGTCCTTACTGATCGCAATTTCTTCGGTATTTCCGGTAATCTTGACTTCATTAGCTGCAATGCTTGTGGCGTTTGCAGCAATACTGTCCTTATTGGCTGTCATCTCTTCGGTATTTTCTGCAACTTTCTTCTGAACTTCATCGACTTTAACTTCTAATGCATTAATTTTGCTGCAAATGTTTGTCAACCGTTCAATTTTCTCTGCATAATCTTTTGGTTTGAGCATTTGAAGTTCATTCTTCAGTGAGGCGATGTCTTGCTGAGCCATAGAAAGAAGGCTTTGGTCAACCAGACCTCCAGTGATTAATTTTACACCTGAGAAACAAAAGCAATGTAGAAAGCGACATTGAAATTACTTGACTGTTCCGAAGAGAGTACATGTACTGGGAATGTTTGAAAAATTTACAAACATACATACATACACACATACACACACACACACACATACATACATACAGAACCTAGACAAATTCACAAATCACCGTTTCATTTTCGAGATACTTTGGCAGACGCGAAAAATAAAATCGCTATTCAAACTCAAGGATAAAACAACCATTCATCAAACATTGTCAACGAAGGAATCTGTTCATGTGGCAACAAATACATTCGTTGAAACTGTCGTGTTCGTGTTGAAATTGCATTAATAATAAAGCCAGTATTTTAGGAAACTTTACGGGATTCTTTCTATTAGTTTTTGCTCGACTTTATTTCATTAAGTTGTTTAAAGCAGCACAAAACTTGTTTGTAGAAATATTAAAGATAGGTTGTATTTGACGCTCTCTCAAGTTGTCATAGAAACTTGAAAAGTTGCAATTAAATCAAAGGTTAACAGGCCCGTATGCAGGGGAGGTGCACGGGTGCGGGGGGGCCCCCCCCCCCCCCCCCCCCTCTCCTATGGCCGTCTGCTCAGACAATAAATAAAGTTTACTATAAGAAATTTGATGATATATTGTTTTGTCAGCTATGACGTCATATGACGTCATAAATCCGACATCTTGAAATTGTCTGGCGGCCGTCTTGGATTTTTGATGACGTCAAAAAGTCTTCTAATTAACGTAAAATGACTGAAAATTTGTTGGGATGAATTGCTAAAAGCAAAATTTACAAAATGCAAATACATAAAATGAGAAAAATTCGAATAACCAAATATAATTCTGAAAATAGAAGGAAAAAAGGATGACCTGTCATTCATAAAAGGGTTGCTATGGAAACGGGATATTTAGTGAACACAAGCTTGACACACTAAAATGTTCCTCGATACGTTTTAGGAAAAGTCACAAAATCCTGGCCATGTAAATGAAATGGTTCTTTCGGTAGAAAGGTTGAAAGTTGGCGCGGATACTTTCAGCCCCCCATCTCCCCAGTCTGAATAGGGTTAATTAGAGGGGTTTTTGATTTACTGGATGTTTATAGTATTTTGGTTGAACAGAAGTGCATGACTTGATGAGATTTACCTTTTGTTTCCCAGTCTTTTAGTTCATTTACAACCCCTGAACAGCTGGGCAGGCCGAGGGACTGAGCAAGGAGTTCCATTTCTTTAAAGCAATTCACGAACATGGGCTCGCTCCACACTGAGAAGTCACAATGAGCCCACTCGTTCCTGACCTTTTGTCTGACATTAGCAGCTGCGGTTTGTGTAGCAGGAGAGAAGACTGGTACGGACCCCAGTAGAGTCAGGACAACTGAAGCGTCGCACTCGTCAAACTTGGAAAACTTTGCCATGAAAGGTTGCGCGTACAACTTGGCAAAATCCATATGGGACATAACGTGATAATTAAATTTCTTGTAGTCAGGTTTTCCATTTGGGAGCATGTGTCCATCGTTACCATTAATGTTCTCATACTTCAAGAATGCGTTCCACCTAGTTAGACGTCCCGCCGGGGCTTGAGTGTCAATATGCTGCGAAGCCACAAGTTTGTGGTATTCGGCCTTCACATCTTGCTCCACTTTTGAAAGGATGTGCGGTATTAGAACCTTGTTCAACGCTAAGCCAGTGACCAACCAACGCTTTTCGTCTTCAGAAACCATTTTACTAAAAGGAAGAAGGATTATACTTAAATAACATGGCTATCAACCTTGGCATCAAACATGGTTAATTAGCATCATAATTTCTCAGATTAAATGTTACATTTAGTTTGGTAGCATCTCCAGGGCCGTACAAGTTAACAATTCTTTTTTGTTATAACTAAATAATCGACGGTTCATAAAACCAAACAGCCCGTTCAGAAGACATCTGGGACATCGATCGTTGAGATTACGGCTTTGTAGCCGCCCAACATGATAAATTTGTCCGTGGGTCCCCTGGAAAGTAATTGTTATGTTGGGCGTTTAGAATCATGCCTCCACCGGGTGGAGGGTAATTTTGTCATGTTGGGCCGCTAACAAAGCTGAAATCTCAACGGTTGATGGATTAAATAACGCGTAATTGAGATTTGACTGTACATTCCTCAAGGAAAAGCCACAGTAAAACAGATTAAACCGGTGAAACACTGTAATCAGTGAAAGCTGAGGTGAAACAATTTGTAATGAGGCAGGTTGATAGCTTTCTAGTCAAGGGAAATTTCCCTTGAACATTTCAAATGACCTTAGCAATGAATTTTTTGTTTCGTGTTCATAGCGTAACGACCAACATTAAAAACTACAAAAATGCATGGATTTGCATTTAAGAAAAAAGTTGACGTAAAACTTCGCTAAAATTAGTACAGAAAAGTCTAGATATACCGCTTTGCTTCACTATCCTAAAAGATTATATACCCCCTGGGATGGAAAAGAATTGAGCCAATGATCATGAAGCACAGCTTTTCCATTATGTGGTTTGGTTAAAAGAAAGTGTTTTCATATTAATGGCAAAGCTGTGACAGGCAAAGCGTAAAAAAAATGACAGAGCCAACATGTTGTAATATTTGCTTTCAACTTTCAGTTCTTAATGTTAACTAGAGAATCGCAACATTTTGTGTGGTTTAAAACTCACAATCTCTCAGTAGATTCTGAAAAGTTATTTATAAACTATAAATTATACTATAAAGAAATTGCCGTACGCTCGACCTGATTTGCGCAAAAAATATCCTTGAAATATCCCTAAACCATCAACAACACTGAGGCTCAGAATTGGTTTCATAACTACAAATGTCCATCCATCTGTGTATTTTCAAATGTACAAATATATTACTTAGAAACAAAAATGCAATGGTATTTTAAATCGATCAATTTGCCAGATAATGAAACTGGAGTTCTGATGACGTTGGTTGTCCAGTCACTCAAGTATCTATTTTTTGTTTCATCTAAAATTAAAAGACAATTTCGGGCTGCCGAAACTTGTTCCTGTGTTTAACATTGTTGATTAGTTTGTTGTTTTTGTAGGCAATGGGAAATTTCTCTTGACATTTTCACATGACCCCTACACCCCAGGCATCAATAACGTTTTGTTTTGTGTTGACAACATGTCGACCAACAATGATTAGCAAAT
Organism: Bergia puertoricense; assembly: GCA_026167885.1. Lineage (NCBI taxonomy): Eukaryota > Metazoa > Cnidaria > Anthozoa > Zoantharia > Parazoanthidae > Bergia > Bergia puertoricense. The sequence goes on from JANSTQ010137033.1 coordinate 4,127, forward strand.
GCAATGATTTGCATTTAATCATCAACTTAAGGTAACTTAAAACTAGACAAAAATCAGTGAACGAAACCCAAAAATTAAATTACCCATAGGGAGTTTTTGAATAGAGTATTTACTGTGGTCCCACACATTCAAAATCATTACTGTTTCTTGATTTAAGTTTTGATCGAGTTAGTGAGCAACTGGCAATTAAGTTTGCAATACAGCCGTTTTTGAAATAAAGCTTGTCTCATTTAGTCTGCAAGCGTGCATTATGCACCTCATACACATTTCGTATATACCAAGCTGTTTCGATGAATTTCTTAACTATCTGGTACGCAAGAAGCCGTTTTACGATATGTTTCAAGAGAACTACTTAATTGTCTAACTTATACCTTTTAACACAGAAACTAACATTGTTTCTTTGGTTTCGACATCGCGTGCACACTGTTTCTTGGGGTTTTTGAATCCATAACTAACCTTTTGTGAAATAGCTGCACATCCCAATTACGTATAACAACAAAATACTTAACCAGTAAGAAATTCTAAGAAGATGAGAGAGATTGTACTGTTTTGTACAAACATGTGTTTGTCGAAAAGAGCTAGGTGTACTGATACTGTTGAGTTGTTTGTACCAATATCGACAGGTGTTCAAAAGGAATTCTGGTTACAAAACTTTACTTTATACTTTACTTCAGCTTATCAATGCTCATGTTTCTCTGTTAGTAGTGCTCGTTATAGACCGTCCTCTCGCTGACATTAGGAACAATCATGTTTTTCCCACACATGAAAAACGTTTTCATGTCTTCACCAACTCTTGTGCTCAAAAAGCTGTATTGAGCATTGATGTTTCTATTTTTAGCTAACGATCGGACGATGAATGCAGTGTTGAACTAATGCGTAAGGACCAGCGACGACGGCCTGCTGGACTTTCAAATTTTCGTTTTTCCTCTTGTTTTTGTATAAATTTTTCGATTTCTTTGTTTTGCGTGAGGGTTTGTGAATATGAAAAACTAGAAAAGGTCGATGCTTGAAAATGTGAATGAAGGAGAAGGGTCATAACGCCAATGTTATGTGAAATTATTCAGACGTGGGCTATAGAATGTAAGAGACAATATTTGTGAACACTACCGTCGGTTCATTCGGTTAAATCTTTGACTTTCAACCACAAACCTTTTCGAGCATTTCTTAGACCTAAAGTTTCACAGGTCCAACCGCCGGTGTATTATCCTTAATTTTATATCTCGGAGGACCATAAGCAACCCAGATACTTTGCGAAAAGAGTAGTGTACTGATCCCAGTGAGTTTTAGATGTTGCTGTTGCCAACACGGCCTATGCTAAAGTGGAATTCTGGTTACAAAACTTTACTTCATTTTACTTTTAATACTTCCGTTTATCAACGGTTTCAATGGGTTTTTTTTATTTTCCACGTATAGTATTTACACGATATATAGTATAAAGTAATTGATAGAGTGGAGGGTGAAGGATTTACAACCCTAGAGGTTAATCAGGCAATCCTGCACCCTTTTCGTCGATAACATTTAGAAAAACACATTATCGGCAGAAATTTTAGCCAGAAGACAAAGATAAAAAAGAAAATATAAAGAAATGCGTATCTGTCTATCAGGTAGTTGAGGAGTCTGCAAGACGTAGTCATATAACATTTGCTCACTTCATCAGTTTCTTTACGTTAATCAACAAAAAACACCAGCGTAGTGTGTATAGCTATAATTTCCAAATCTCCACAACTACAAACATTTTGGCATCTGTGTCAACTCGTGCGCACAAATAAGCTGCTGCAATGAGTATTAATATTTACATTTATAGCTAACAATCAGTCGATGCCTGCAGGAGTTGAAATAATGTGTCGACTAGTGTCGACTATTAACAATTTCCTCATGTCTACGTACCTCAAGTATCAAACTCAGTGCTTAAGCGGTTTTAACCTACTTACCTTTGTCAGTTGTTCTAAATTCTTGCTTATCATTTCATTTCAACAAAACTTTTCTAACTGTCTTTTCGTACTCAGAATCAGTCAGATGGAAACCCTTCTTGTTTTGCAATGTTGCAAAGTACATCTGAAATTTTTCTGCTTGCGGTCGTGAGGTCCTTCGCTACTGAAACAAAGGCTGATATAGCTAACTTACCTCTACTCACGGCTAAATAAGTGTTTAGTAATTGCCCTTGGGCACTTAGCAGGAGCATGTCGTCATCTGCTCACGTGACTTACAAGAATGCTCTAGATGTGCATTTCTATTCTTAATGTCGACACAAACAATATTTGACCTTCAAGCTCCACAAACTGTTGATAATCAATTCTGATCAAGCACGAACTGAGTCTTTACAAAAAATATTCAAAACTTTGTAATAAGCTATTTGTGACACACTCATTTGTCATAACCTTTGTTTATTTCACCAACAGCTGTAAATTGGGGAAAATAACTATTAAAATTATTTTTTAGCAAAACTTTTGAGTTGGTTTACAGCATTTTAGTTTGTCTCGTTCATTGTGCATTCTTGTAGGTGCAATTGGGCAAATTTTGTACAAACATAAGGCATTCACTTTCCTTGACTATCGGGTAACATAAAACTTGTGTTTGAAATTATACTTCTCCGACACATGCACAACAACTTCCAGTCTTCCTTCTGTTTTACCAACCCTCAGTTTCTTTTAATCTGGAATAAGAGCAATATTTATTTCGAAATGTTGTATACTAGAATATAAAGTTATTCAAACGAGAAGGAATATTTCATCACTTATAGTCACAACCTAAGATCTGCAGATCGGATCATTTCTTGACATCAAGTTTTCATTAAGATTTTAGATGAAAAACGTTTGAAACCGTTTTCGCAAATGGTGTTATTTTGAGTTGTGGTTATATTTGTAAAACAAATTCAAACGTTGCAATAAATAACATCAACTGTTCTTGATGATTAATTACTTCAAAGAGCTTAATAAGACTTTTCTTTTGCTTGGCCACAGAATGATTTACCGCTGCTTTGCTTCACAATCCTAATGGTCAATTATGTATAACAACGAAATACTTAACTAGTAAGAAATTCTACGAAGATGAGAGAGATTGTAGTGTTTTGTGCAAACACGTGTTGGTCAAAAAGAGCTGGGTGTACTGATACTGTTGAGTTGACGGAAAAGGAACTGACGGTTCTTTATTTGATTTTTCTGTGTTGAAAGAAAGAGAAACCGAAAACAAAACAAGGGTGCAAAGATATTGTTGTAATTGCTTTCACCTTTCAGTTCTTAATGTTAACTAGAGGCATTATTGTGTGTATTTTATAGCTCATAATCCCTCAAACTGTAGCTGAAACGTCATTTATAGCCTCTTTAAAAAACAATAAGGCGCACGAACTGATTTCCGCAAAAGAACATATTTTCAAACTTTATAGAACGACACTGAGGCTCATTAATTTGCACAAATTTTAAGATTAAATTCAAAACAACCTGAGGCTCAGACTCAAGTTCATAACAGCAAAAGTCCTTCAATCTGTGTATGCTTCAAATGTACAAATATGTTACCTAAAACTAACATTGTGACGCTGGTTTTTTGAATCGATCAATTAGCAAAAATATTGAGTTAACTTGAAACTGGAGTTTTGATCACGCTGTTTGTCGAGTGACTCGGCCTGCCGAAATCTGTTCCTATTTTAACATTGTTGATCATTTTGTTGTTTTCAAGACAACGGGAAATTTCCCTTGACATTTTCACATGACCCCTTCACCCCAAGCCAGCAATAAAGTTTTGTTTTGTGCTGGCAACACGTCGACCAATATTAACTGATTTGCATTTAAACTTAAAGTGACTCAAAACCATGCAAAATCAGTGACCGAAACCAAAAACACTGTATAAACAGAATAATTGTTTTGACCAAAGGGAAATTTCAAATAGGGTATCAAATGTAGTCGCAAACTTTTAAAATCTTTGTTTTTTCAGGTTCTGTCTCAGTTTGTAAGCAATTGACAATACAACTTTTTTTGAAAAAGAATACAGCTAGTCTCTTTCACTGTGCCAGCATGCATTGTGCACTCCGTGCACTTTTCGTACACTCTAAGCTGTTTAGATGAGATAATTTTCTATTTGTTATGCCGGAAGACCGTTTTCTTTTTATGTCGAAAACTATTTAATTGTCAAAGTTATATTATCTAACACCGAAACTTGGATTATTCCTTCAGTTATGTCGACATCACATATCAACAGTTCTCTTTAGTTTTGCGACTCAGAATTAATAATAGCTGTATATTCAATTTATATCCCTTAACGAAACACTTACTAGGCAGATGAGAAAAATTATATTGTTTGTGCAATTACTTAGTCTTCGTAAGAGTAGTGTGTGCCGATCTTGGTGAACTGCTGGTATCATCACGATGCTTGTGTTACCCTGATTTCACTTATCGATAAGAACTATAAAAACATGTCTCAGATTAAGGAAATGGCTGACATAAAACGGTAGCTAAAGTTTTACTATTTTAAAAAGTAGTGTAAAGTTATCGACTGACGAAATTCCGGGTTTTAAATTAAGTACTGTAAAGGATGGTGTTGAAAGTTGAGGGAGGGGGCAGGGAGTGTTGGAAGAATTAGATGGAAGGGTTAATGGAAAACTAAGGGGTTTTAGAAGATTGGATTGGAGAGTGTTGGAGGAATTAGAGCGCACGGGTGTTGGAAAGTAGTCCCGATTTCAAGCCCAATCTCCAATGGAATCTGTACTTGAACAATGTAGTCCCGATCTCAAGCCCAGTCTCCACTGGGAACTGTACTTCAACAATGTGGTCCCGAGTTCGAGCTCAAATCTGGGTCACGTTTGTACCTCCTGCCTCTTGGGTATTTTAACCATTTTACTTTCCATCTGATTATTATTTGAAGTTCTATGAAGCTAATTAGTGGATTTGATTATGCAAAATACTACTGTCACTTACCCTATCTGGCTTGGGCTTTTTCGGAGTTCCTGGGCCCGAGAAGAGGCAGAAAGTGCCTGCGGCCACTTTCTCAAGAACTTGGTATACTAATTAATTAGGGCAATATCAATTGATCAATAATCTAATTAGCATTCTGTGGCGTCATTTGACAACATTTGGGATTTCATGGCCGCCATATTGGATGTTTTTGAGAGTCCAAAAAAATTATCGAAAGCGGATAAAAAATGTTTGAAACATCAAAAATATATTTTAAAAGTACAATTTTATTATTGTAATGCAAAAACAGTCAGAAAATTTTTTTGAAAAACGTTTGTGAAAAAAATTTCCAGACCTGTCATTGAAAAAGTGGCTGACATGGCAACGGCTTAATTAAGCGGGACAAAAACGGCACGTCAGATGATTCCCCAATAAATTTCAGGGAAAGTCACCAAATATCGTTGCCGGATCAAAACTGGCTGGCGAGCTCTAGTAGTTTGAATATGGCGCGGGTACCTCCCGCCCCCACCACCCCCCGGGCCAGAAAGGATTACCAAAGTTGCTAATATAAAACTATATGACTGTGAAAACACGTTTCTAAAACGAAAGTTAATTGATCATTCGTGTACATTCAACGTTTTCAAGACAACTTCGACTGGATATCAGCGAGTTCGCTGCCATAATCTCCTGCATCATGACGTATGAAAAGAGGGTATACTCGCTGTTCTCTCCTAGTAGTTTTAGTCTGATATCAAAGGCGTGCTTATGAGAAATAAAAGCTCTACTATAGTTCCCCAGTTTGTAATTTGCCAAACCAATGTTATTATATAACCAGGCAGTGTCCTCATTATCCTCATCTAGTAACTTGAGTCTGATATCAAGGGCGTGTCTATAGGAAATCAGAGCACTTTCATAATTTCCTAGTTCGTATTGCACCGTACCAATGTTATGATATGACCAAGCAGTGTCCTCATTATCTTCACCCAGTAATTTCAGTCTTATATCAAGAGCGCGTTTACTAGAATTCAGGGCAGTGCTGTAGTCCCCCAGTCTGTAATTTACCATACCAATACTATGGTATGACGAGGCGGTGTCCTCATGGTCCTCACCTAGTAGCTTTAGTCTGATATCAAGAGCGTGTCTGTGGAAAAGCATTGCTCTGTTGTAGTCTTCCAGTTTGTAATGCATCTCACCAAGGTCTTTGCATATTGAAGCAGTGTCCTTATGATCCTCTCCAAGTAGCTTCAGTCTGATATCAAGGACATGTATGAGACAGTGCAATGCACTGTTGTAGTCTCTCAGCTTGCAATGTGTTACACCGATGTTATAGTAGGAGCTTGCTGTGTCCTTATTGTCCTCTCCTAGTAACTTCAATCTGAAATCAAGGGCGTGTGTAAGGGAGTTCAATGCACTGTTGTAGTCTCCCAGCTTGTAATGTGCTACACCGATGTTATGGTATGACCTGGCGGTGTTCTCATTGTCCTCTCCTAGTAGCTTCAGTCGAATATCAAGGGCGTGTCTGTGGCAATCCATTGCGTTGCTGTAGTCTCCCAGCTCGTAATGTGCTAGACCGATGTAATGGTATGACTTGGCGGTGTCCTCATTGTCCTCTCCTAGTAGCTTCAGTCGAATATCAAGGGCGTGTCTGTGGGAATCCATTGCGCTGCTGCAGTGTCCTAGTTGGTAACGTAAAACACCAATGTGATGGTATGATAGGGCGGTGTCCTCATTGTCCTCTCCAAGTAACTTCAATCTGATATCAAGGGCGTGTGTATGGGAGTTCAGTGCACTGTTGTAGTCTCCCATCCGGCAATGTGTTACACCAAGTTCACTGTATGATCTGGCGGTGTTCTCATTGTCCTCTCCTAGTAACTTCAATCTGATATCAAGGGCGTGTGTATGGGAGTCCAATGCACTGTTGTAGTCTCCCATCTGGCAATGTGTTACACCAAGTTCACTGTATGATCTGGCGGTGTTCTCATTGTCCTCTCCTAGTAGCTTCAGTCGAATATCAAGAGCGTTTCGATAGGAAATTAGTGCGCTGCTGTAGTCTCCCAACAGGTATTGTGCCACACCAAGTTCATTGTATGACAAGGCTGTGTTAACATTGTCTTCCCCTAACAGCTTCAATCGGATATCAAGGGCTTGTTTATGAACACCTACTGCTTCGATATAACAACCAACTGACTCAAAGGAAGAACCGTATACTCCAAACCGTTGAGCCAAATCTAAAGTATCGCCTTCCAACGCTCGTTGCTCATCAGCATTCTTCATGGCTTGTAAAAGACAATCCTTGACAGAAGATTCTGTAATTTTACTGAACTGTGATAAATAAAAATAAATTCCAGTTAAAAATGGCCGGTTTTCTTTATTGTCTTTCTCGTTTCTTTCGCAATGCTGTATGTTAATGATTGGCCTCAATGCCTTGATATTTTGGCACAAAGACAAAGCTTGCTGGTACTTTAACGTTGCAGTGTCAGGTTTGTTTTCCATATCGTAGTAATCACTTAAAATTTTTAAACCAAACAGTTGTATTACTCTGTTTTCTGGTTCCTCACCAAGCAAGGAGACACCTTTGTTAAGCATTGCAATTCCTTCCTCTTTTTTTGACAACAATAGCTTTCTGAATCCACAGTAGCAGAAAAGTTTACCTTCCACAGAGGACGGCACTGAAGCAAGTTCTCTAACAAGTTTACCTGCCTCAGACAGCAGTTCATCGGCGTTGCTCTCACGTTTGTTAAGATAAACAAATGCATTCGAAAGTAATAAACCGGTGTAAACCTCTTGACCGTAGTTTGCTTTGCAGCCCTTGAGATATTTTTCATACAGTTTTTGTCTTATAGAAACATCAGCCCATAAAATAGTATCTAAGAAAATATCCATTTGTACCAAGGTTTCGGCCGCTTTTCTACGTACTTGATCGCATGAAGCTGCGTCAAATAGGCAGAACATAAGATTATCTTTATCTCTGTGGAAGCGATGAACGGCATTTGATGACTGTCCTGTCAAAAACAGTTTATTCAGTGTTTCCATTACTTGAACAGAATAAAGATGGTGTAGAACGCGTGAATCCTCCTTACACGCCTTCATCTCTTTGTTGGTTGCTCCAATGTAGTTTCCAAATGCTTGTAGCAGAGTGTGGATGGAATATCGCTCCGAGCAATCATCGTATTCCAGAAAAGATTTCCTTACAAGTATGCCCAAAAGTTTTTGCGCCTCTGAGAGTTTTCTTTTATTTAGGACAGCAGCAGCAGCTTCAGCATCAAACGAGCCTGGAAATATGGTCAAGGACACAAACATTTTCTGGTAGTCTTTTGACAATCTCAAAAATGAAAACTTAATAACGTCCTGCACTCTAAGCTCTTCTGGTCCGTCTTTAATATCAATGACGTCTAGAATGTTAGAAGTAGCGATATCATCGATTATATCTCTTGGTAAAATCCTGTCCTCTGATATTGATCTAGCTACAAGTTTAAGAGCGAGCGGAGCGTGTCCACAAACTTTACCCAAATCCAAAAATTCTTTTGCCCTTTGTTCTCCAGTAAGTGCCTGCAACAAGCGTACCGCGTCTACGGCTTCTAAAGTTCCTATCCGAAAGTTTAAAAGTTTAAGATTGAAGTTAGCATAGTTCATAGATTCACGAGATGTGCAGACAATCTTTAGGTTTGTACTGGCCTGTGATATTTCTCGTAAGGTATGCAAAAATTTGCTTTTTGTATTTCCACTAGGTAACAGCAAATCGTCGACGTTATCAAGAATTAGTACAGTGTTGGTGTTGATCCTACGAAAATATGTACAGAGGTAACCCATGCTTTGTCTTTGTAATTTTCTTAGAGATAAATTTTGATCCAGGAAAGTTAGCAGTTTCTCATGCATCACATCAAGAGTGGCTACTCCGCAAAGTGATACAAACCAGGTTCTAATTCCTTGTTCGTGAAGTCGATGGCCCACAGCAATGGCAAGGGATGTTTTACCAAAACCTCCAGAGCCCCATATAGAAAACAGCCGTGTGTATGGACAAGAAATACGTGTAGTTAAATAATCGATCTCCATCTGCCGACCAGTGAAGTGGGGGACCATCGGGGGAAGAGAGGATTCTGAAACAATCACCGAGGGGCGACTAGCTAAGTGCATAAAAGACATTGTTAATACACAAACTTCGAATTCAATTAACTTTCAAATTGAAAACGAGCAGTGAATAGTTTCAAAAGAATTTCTTTAGTAAAAACCAAAAATCTTTGATAAATAGAAAGCAAACTCCGAATTCTAAGTTTTTTTGGCGCATAGAGAGCGGAAGTACTTTCAGGCGAAACCGATAAAGTTGCATTGACTAAAACTATTGTACTGCTTCCTTCCTTAATAAACCTCGGACGACCCCCCCCCCTCCCCCCATCCCCCAACACACACATATAAACACCCACACAGCCATAGATTTTCCACGTAGCTGCAC
>JANSTQ010137054.1:0-13456 GCA_026167885.1 Bergia puertoricense
GCAAATTTAAGACATTTTCAAGGCCTTAAAAATCCAAAATCCAAAATAAGACTTTTTAAGACTCCGCAGGAACCCTGGTAGTTTCACACGCCAGGGGCCTGATGCTGATTTTCATTCTAAATTAAAGTGCGTGCTTATTGGCGCAGAACAAAAACAATGCTTGTAATGTTGGCCATTCAGAATCGTTGATATATTCCATTTTATTGCTTGTTAGTAGGAAATTCCAATTTAATGCTTGCACGATGAAGTTATTTCCTTTTTTAACTGCTTTTAAGTTATAAATTTATTGCAATGGATAAGTTTTTAGTTAAATCTGCAATTATTACCTCCGGGAAGAAGTGAGCTCATCTTCCAAGTAAAATTGCAGCAAGAGAATGAGTGAAAGTCGATGACAATCCATGCACAAGAAGTTCTCGTACTAATAATATACAATCATGTAGTTATCGACAGTGACATGTTCCCCTGTGAATGTTTGACTTATCCCTGGAGGTGGCATTCAACAAGTTAGAATATTTAATAAAATTGAGGTTGCATTCTTACTATTATTGCTCCTCCGTGTGCAAAATGTCTTTTGAACAGTGCAGGAAAGAGTTTTCAACCCTAAGACCCAGTATAACAGCTTTAAATTTAAGCTAAAAAAATCACATAATTTGCCGCATAATGAGTGCTGTGATGCTGCATAATTTCCTAATTTTCATCGCACTTTATCAGATGCCCTGACTTTAAATCTCATAACAAAAAAACTTTTAACTTGTACTGATACTGTAAGAAGATCTAGACATTGATAAAATGGCTAGGGCTGAAAGGATCAATAAAAGCAGTGCTGCTACAGCATTGTATATATTTCTAATGGGTAATGTGAAACAACAACAGGAAGGTATAGTTTAAGATTTGCATTTTATCAAATCTTTTACCACAACTTCAACTGTATTTAAAATTTACTTTGAGAAGTAAATTGTTCTAGAATGATGGAAATAAACCAATAAAATCAATTATACTCAGTGAATAAACTCCCTCTATGCTTTTTGTATTGAGCTATACAGGCCTGAAGCTGAAAAGCGTCCGAAAAGTGAAAATTTATTTTTTATGATTCAACAATAATTTTTTCATTTGGAATGGCAAAGCGTGCGCCTTTTCACAATGAAAATTATTGTTGAATTATAATAAAAGTGTAATAGAAGGAAACATAATCTACTTTCTACATACACCACAAGGTTTTAAATATATAGTCATTTATAATATATAAATCACATTTGATATGAAGCACATTCACATACATTCATGTATGAATTATTAGACACATATAATACATGTATATAATTATGTACATGTACATATGGGAGAAAGTTAAACAAGGCATATTTAGGAGTTTGGTACACTTACCAAATTGGTGATGTTTGGAAGTTTGCTCCTGACAGCACTGAAAATACAACCAAGTAAAGTGTCATAAAGAGAAACAAATAAAAATAAAGTAGGGTTTGTCTTATATACTTGGATTTGCAATATTTAGTAATTAATATGCATGTATAAGCTGCTTGCCTGGGGGTCAACCACTGGGGGAACCCATAGGTATTTTTGGATTTTGTTACTTGAATCTGTCCTTAGAGTCAGGCGAATTGACCTGTCTTTGGATGGATTTCTCAGACACCCAGGGCAGGTGAAATATATCACGATAGAAGCACTTTCATCAAGCTTCATGAATACAACTTGGTCTTCTCTGAACTGAATCACATACATGTACCTGCATTTGTGCTTCAATATCTGTACACTGTGCCACATCAAACACAAACAATTTCCTTCAGATAGCTGCTGTTGTACAGTTTCAGCAAGCAGAGCTACATTGTACACTCAGAGAATGAACAGGTATGTTGACCCAAGCTGATTGGTATTTTTTCATTCCTTAATAGCCTTAAGTATGTCTGCACAACAGTGAATGTTATATACATCAGCAGCAAAGAAAAGCTGTTTTGAAATTCACATTTTTACATATTTCCTGTATTGAATCATTGCCAATTGGCTTATGATTCTTGGATTTATTAATAAAAAAGTTGATAAAAAAGTGGAGTGCAACTTTAGAAAAAAATGAAATATAATGTTATCATGGTCAATTACTCTCATTTTGTGAGTTGTTAGTAGCAGTCTTCTCATGGTTTTTCAAAACTAATGTGTTAAGCGTCCCCTGGGGGGGGGGGGGGAGAAGGCTATTAGACAGTATCTGTCAAAATTATTACCCCTGATCCCTGGGATTTCGTCCACATTTGATCTACCTTCTGGACAAATCTGAGGGGATGTCTGGGGGTGTCCTGGGGGTCGACATCAGGCAAGCCATTGACAGGCCCAAGCATGGCAGTCATACCCACCTAACATATCCAGAGGCATCATCCTGGTATTTTTCACATAGAGGATTTCCCTCAAGTACAATGGTAGTTAGCTGGCTTAGGTTTTTTACTTTTTCAAGCTCTTCAATCCCTCGCATCTGAAATAAAACAAAAATAAGAAAATTCTATGTACATGTAGACTTACTGGGTTGATGGCATACATTAGCCTCCTTTGCAGGCAACTCTTTTAATATAGATATGGCGAATGATGCTTAATGAGGGTGAAGGATGTGTAATGAGGAGACTCCTAGGCATTCCGGCTGGCTTGTGACAAAATTTAGTGGGAAAATTAGGGCGTTTTTCTCTGTAAACTAGGGACTTTTAGGGATTAATGGCAGGAAAATAGGGGTATTTTAGGGTTTTATTTAGGAAAAAAACCCAAACAATTCTGCTTACCTTTCTACCATTGATATTCAAACAGAAACATACTCAAATGAAAACTATTCAAAGAGAGATATAGAGTGCAATTCTCATCTTGAAAATGCCTGACATGGATTGAACATCAGACTTGAAGCCACAAGCACTGTCTTCACTGTTGTCAAAGAAATGGCAGAAGCAGATCCCATGTCAAGCAATTTCAATAACACCAGTTGTACTCAACCATCATCAAAAAGAAAAAAAAGTACTAGGGTTTTTTTAGGGAAAACTCTAAAAAATGCTGGAACAGTGGGGCTTTTTAGGACATTCAAGTAAAAATATTTAGGGATTTTTAGGAATTTTAGGGCCACCAGAATGCCTGGAGGAGATGATGAGGTGAAAGGGGAGGGAGAAGATCCTTCTAAACTGCATATTAAAAGGTTGCTTGTGGATGAGGCTAGACATACATGTACAATGTAACTCTAATCTAACGAAACTCTTCTCTGTGGAACTTACACTTTTGTCAGGTCAACTGAAGAGAAAACAGATACAAAGAAAATGCAAAGACAGGTGGATGACGTAAATAAGAATATATTCTGAAATTCATACACTGAAATGAAATAAATGATTGTGCATTGAAGTATACATCAAGAATTTAAAGAATACAAGGGACACTTTCAAGTGTTGGAGAATGAAGATCCTTCTATAAACACGAAAAGGAAGGTAAGAAAAGACACAGCAAAATAGGTATAAGGCAATTTGTTTATCTAGAAAGAAAATAATGTGGACAGGCAGAGATATCAAGAGAAAGGCAGACTGGGACAAACAATATATACATTTAGCTACATGTAGGTGAAGGTAAATGTATTTTGTAATCTGAAGGGAGACCAGGCCCAACAGGAAATATGTAAAGTAAGTGCAAAGTAGAAAGAAAGAAATGTTTGGGCAGAGTGAAGCTGGTATGAAGATGAGGTGGGGTGTTGAGCAATTTTAGCACAACTAAAACTAGTTAGTCAATATATATTTCCAAGTATTCTGTAAAGGAACTGTACATACAAACATGAAGTCATCTGTACCCAATCAAGAAGAGTGCAGAGAACACAACTAAACTATGTAGTACCAGATAATCATACTGGGCAATATAAACAGTGCAGGATGAAGGATTGTCACTTCCCAAATAACAGTACAGGCAGGAAAATGTGACTGAATATCTTACCAGTATATCTCTAAAAGGTGCTGTTCTCACTCTGATGACATAAAAATTATGTTGAAGAATCTTGGTATTAAAATTTATTGTTAATCAAAATTTTAAATTAAACAAGTTCATTAAAACAAGAACTTAGCACAAGTTGTGTACCTGATTATTCCCCATTTTTAAGCTGCGCAGATTAGAAGCATGTTTGACGAGATCTTTGAAAACATCAAGGCCATGAAGACGGTTGTTGGAAATGTCCAGCACCTTCACCTACAATAATTAACATGTTCACAGAACCATAACATTTCCTGAAAGACCTCTACAGCTAAAAATGCAATCCATTCAATAACATCAACAGAATCACATGTTACCTCACTGGGTACACACAGATAATTTCCTTTAAAATAATTGAAGGGGGCTGTTTAATGACTTTAAAGGACCATTTTTGAAATTTCTAAGGGTCTCCATGTAGGTGCAAAGTAAATACAAAATAATATGGAAACTGTCTCTTTGATGGAAAGGTTGACAATTTAACTGCCCTTTACATAAACTTACAAGAAAAAAATGGCAAAAAAAACTTTGCCATACACAAAAAAGCATGGTCAAGAACTTCATAAGATGTGCTTGGACTGATCTACTATTTGTTAAACTCACCTCGGGGCAGTTTTCTCCAATACATTTCTGTATGCCAGAAGCAAGCCATGCTCTACTGAGAATTCCTTGAACATTATTTTGATTTAATACTGCAAAAATAAAGTCAATAACAGAATGTATTAAAACAATAGTTTTTTTGGAGGGGTGGGTGGTCAATACACAAATTCATAAAAAAAGTACTGTGCACTTGTTAAAAAACATGCCTTGAATAACTTTTTGGCTGGCTTTTGTATCATGATTTAACAAATACAGTAACAACTGAATTCCTGCCAGAAATTACCATAGGAACCCTGCTCAAGAACAAAAACAACTGATTAAAAAAATCTGTTTCAAACTAAGGTTGGACATATAAATTACTTTACTTTATACCATGTTCAGTGGCATATCCCCATATAGTCCCTATAGCGTAATACTCCCCCCCCCATGGAGGTTTCTGGGACTCCTTACAGCTGGCTCCACTAATAATTATATTTCTTTATTTTCATCAACCTGAATAAAAACTTTAGCGTATCCCTTGGAATGCTTCTGTTGTGTACTTTCTGGTTCTAGTGAATCAAGGGAGTGATGTACATGTACCATAATTATCATTTAAATTATATGTATTAACAGAAACCATAGAGACAAGCAATGATAATTCTCAAATATAACCTAATTTGAAAACAAAAATTGTGTTAATTATAATAAATATATAAACATGTACCTTTGTCATGGAACAGATCCGATAGGTCAAGGGTTTCTTCTGCAATGTTGTATCTCTGACTTAGACAGTCCTATCATAGAACAAAACAATGTGAGACAAACACAAGGTGAATATACTGTAGTATTAGAATATACCAGACCAGTGAAGTGATTTTTGCATGCTCTGATTAGCTACTCAAATTCGGAATATCCAGTACCACCACAGATCATTTTTGTTTTTGATAGTCTTAACCCTATCTAGCCTGGGCTTTTTTGACCTGCCACAACAGGGGGGGGGGAATTGGGCCCCCCATCACTAATTCTTTATTCTGAGATGCACAGGAACAAAATTTGGCAAATGAATTAAGTGTTTGATGCTCTACCTGCTGATGAGTTTGGTTGGGCTAAAGAGCTATGACATCATAATTTTATTAATATCGTGCTGTTTTGATATTTTTACTTTTTCCCTTCAAGGTAACCCAATTTCTCAAATGTTTACTGGTTAACCATGTTTTATCTCTTATTTGAATCAATAATCTTATATTGAAGTAGATGGGATACTGCAAAATAGGAAAATTACGTTGCATTAACATCACACATTACCGATTTCCTCACAAAAATTCGGTTACCATGATGGCAACTGTGTCAGAAGACAGTTAAGTTTACCTACACTAAAAGGTTCCGTGATAAAGTTTAGGAAAAGTCAAGAAGTTTCAGCTTCTAACTCAAAACCGTTTAGGAGTTATTGCCAAAAAGCCACGAGGGGGGCCCAATCGCCCCCCCCCCCCAGCACGATAGGGTTAACATAAAGCTACATGTGTTCTGTCATATTGAAATCATAGCAATTGCACATTATGTATTCATGCTCTTTTCACAGTTTTTGATATTAATAATGAAATAATGAAATCTAATTGTTTCAGCAAAACAAAATAATATAATCATGTACATGTAGCTACATGTAGTAAAGCATAACGCTCTTGGAAACTGACTAATTATGTATTGTACATGACCATACGAGTACAATGTGAGAATGCATACAATTTAAATAACACAAAAATTATTATATTTATTTTAAAAGCACCTTGTAAGTGAATATGTACAAAGGGTGGAGCAAAAGGTCAGGGGGGTGCAACAGCGGCAGAGAACGGCAGTGTGACAGAGTGATGACTCAGCAGTACTTAGTGTGTCACTGGCAGTTATGGACTTGCGTCATCCTCTCACAACTTATGGTACTAAATAATCTATAACCATCAGGGTTACCCACCTTTACAATCTCTTCTGTTTTGGAATCCCATGATCCACCAGTATCTCCCCATTCTCTTGTTGCACGAGGAGGTGGACATTGACGCACAGACACTACCAACTGAGAAAAACAGAGGTGATCTTTGAGTTGAAAAACAACATGAAAAGACACAACTTCCTGTACCTTGTACTTTCGAGAATAAAACAAGTACATTTAGCTTTACCTGCGATTTTACGGCTGTTGTTCCATAAAATACTGAAATTGTAACCAGCTGAACTAACTAAGATCTAAAATCCCCAAATAGCCATAGGCATTCCAGTTGGCTATATGTGTAATAGTGTGATCTGAGGTGTGACTGAATGCAGGATCACTGGGTTCATTTGAGGACAGATCTGAGTGGAGGCTGGGCTCAAACACGGGATGTTGGGTTAAAGCATCAACCCACTGAGCCACATGCTATCTCCTTGAATCGTTTACATCATTCCATAGTTAAAGCAAATGTTTTCTGAGGTAATTCAAAATGACACACAATTGGGACTTTTTGCAACAATTTAGGATAAAACTTGCAAAATATTATACCCACAGCCTCAAGAATTTGTAAAACTACCCACACCTTCCTATTACTCAAAGCTGCTCTCTTTGGGGTAAAAACAAATTAACAGAAATCTTATAAACAGTTATTCATATAAAAATTATGCAAAACACACACAGTACAGGAAAAATTTACTTTAGTTTTTGGGCTGGTGTTTTACTAGGAGTTTGCTGAGGTGCACATGAATGACTGCAAAACTCTGATTGACTGGCCTGAATATTCATATTAAAACTTAAAGTAGGGGATGAGAGCATTTTATAAAACATTTCAAATCCTTTTACAAACTTTGTGGCTGTACCTTTGAACCGTCCCTCACTGTTATTTGGTGACTTAACCTCTTAAGGGCTTCTGCGGCTCTGTTATCTTCCACAAAGAAACAGGCACTATCTCCTTTGAAGTGGAACTACAAACAATGAACTTGCAGTTACTAGTAGGGCTGGGACAAACCTTTGAACCTTCATTTGTTCATGTTGCCTTCAAAGGTTTTTGTCAACCTTCAAACCTTCATTTCTTTGGTCAGTAGTTTTAAATTTATACAAAACAATGGCATATTTCGACAAGAATGCCCTAATTTCTGAGAAACTTGACTTTTAATTTGAAATGTCTCTTTTGTGTCTCAGACTGCACTGCTCAGTGTAGGATGAATATGTTGGGTGGTCATGCAGCGGCATATAGTAATTGTTTTTTCATGTGTTGGAGCCTGAGATTGAAAGTGTTTTGTTAAATACTTCCTGAAACAAAGGTTCCATGGTTCGTTTTGAAAACCCCAACAAACCTTCGAAGGTGTTTTTAGCCTTCGTCCCAGCCCTAGTTACTAGAAATAAATATTATAATTATACAAGACTACATACACTGTATTTAACTAAGATGTGTTTTCCCTGTCTTACATGTATCTTACAATGAAGGACTAGCAACATTCTTCAAATCCCTAAATGTAGATCGTAATGTACATCATGTTGAGTGGATTAATACATGGGCAGGCTAAGAGAGACAGGTCTCATAAAACTTGGTCTGAGTTGGCATCTGAAGACCTGAAGCTGTTCTCTGCTGCAGACACTCAGGACAGAGCAAATGGAAGAACAAACTAAAAACTATGCCATGTCTCATCCACATGTGTGTGGACAATAATATTGATGATAAATGGATGATGACGATGATGATGATGAACACTCTCAAAGCAGTGTTGTCTCTTAGTACATGTACATGTTAGTATTTTCTTCAGGGTTTTCAATAAGAATTGGAATAAGTAGCAAAAATTGAGGAGTAGGTGGAGAGGCCAAATGTTATGAATTCATTAACTTGTGCAGGTTTCCCATTAAAATTAGAAAGTGAATTCGTGTGAATTAGCTGGCAAGTTTTACCAGCCACATGCTATTACTGAAAACCATGTTTTTAAAGCAGTAACATGCATCTTGGTCCATAAGTTTTAAAGTTTTATTTTTTGCATCAATCACAGACTGTATTTTTTTATATATATACAATATAAATTAACCAATTTTTTAAAATTGTAAGATGGCAAACTTATTACAGTTTTTCACATTTTTCCTTAGCTAAAATTAAGATAATTATAATTAATTTTATCATAATTATTATAATTGTTATTATTATTATGATTATGATTATTATATTTAAAGGAATATTCCAGTAATATAGAATGATCTAACTAAGATAAGCATATTTTAAATTCACAGCTACCACATACTTAACATTAATTTTATAAATAATTGAATGTTTTTTATACTAAGTACTACAGTTTACTAGCAGGGGAAACCTGTCCATACATACCACATAGTTTATGACTGTAGATGCTATAAGCCAAGAAGATCAATCATTCTAGTCCTAAACAAACTGCACAGTCAGTGTACCTTGACAGGTACTTGTTCACACAAATTTATGACAGTTTTACTGTCTAGCAGTGGTATATGAGTCTACATGGTTGAGAAGTTTATGACTTAGTAGATGTCAAAAGGCAAGAAGATCAATCATTCCATTCTGTAATAAATTGTTGTCTTAGACAAACTGTGCAGTCAATGTACCTCAACTGGTTGAAAAGCTTGTTCACAGGAATTCTGCAATCTTTTTATTAACCACTCTTTGTCATGTTTCTTGCCTCCTGGAATCTGTTAAAAAAGAACATAACAGATCATCTGTGATAACTTGAAATTGAAGTTTTCTTTAAATGAAGCCAAATTTGAGTAACATCAGAAAAGAGGAAAATGACTTTTTTGGAGTGCAGCATTTTTGGTTCAATCATTGGGACCTCTTCTCTCAGCAACATATTACCTTAAAATGAGGTGTTGAAGCTCCTTTATAAAATTCGATACAGTTTTCTGCTCTTTCCAGTTTTATTTACCAGCCCTTAGAAGTTGCCATTCAATAGGACATAGATACTGCCTTCTTGAAAACTGCACTTTTTGACATTGGTCTTGTGACGTACATTGTCTACATGGGAATGAGGTTGTCAACATTCTTAACATTCAGAGCTATCGATACCGTTTGAAGATCTTCTCTGAATTGTTGAATTCTACAGAGTTCTGTAGAACACAGTAGGCACTCTGTGTATGCCCAACAAACAAGTCAATAGCTTTGATGTCAATAAGCATAGTTTTCAAGATGGCAGTCTCTCTGACCTAATGAATAGCAACTTCTAAGGGCTAGTTTGTAAAACTTGAAACGGATAGACAGTGTAGAACTATGCCAAATTTCACAAACAAGAGCTCCAATACATTTATCTTTTTTTAAAGTACCAGTAATACACTGAGCACTGAGAGCTGATGGTCCCTTTAAGATAAGCATAAATTTAGTCTGATCAATGCACTACATTTCTAAAAGAAATTGTTTTTAACGAAGGATGATACAAATTAAAATTATTTTTTGTACCTAATTAAAACTTTGTGAAAAAATTCAACAATGCATGCCTGTTGTCTATCGGCTTTTCAATAATTACCAATAAATATAAATAAAATATAGTCACATGTTCCTTACATATCTGCTAATTCTTAAAACATCAATAAATGCAACTTAAGTAACACACCACAACTTTGTTCCACGATGATTGTTTTCCACTTTCTCCAAAACCTCTATTGCTTCTATCAAACTGTCTGTTATCTTTGTTGAATGGCCTGCTTTGACGGCCTCTTTGACGGCTATAAGGTGCGCTGTACATGTGATATAAAAGGATCCCAATCATGGTACATCAATAATAATGAAAAAATATTAATAATAATAATAATAATATTACTACTACTACTACAACTAACAACGATAATGATAATAATAATAATAAATAGTCAGAAAATTACAATTTCCTCAAATTTCAACTGTCTGTTTACACCGAGCCTGTTACAGAAAACAATCTATTGGCTTATGAGTCAACATAGCTTGGTTTTACAGGACTTCAAGAGATCCAAGAGATCCAGTCATCTCAGACAACCGAGTTTATGTGGGACAACCAAGAGATAACAGTTTAGTATCGATCATTCTTTGGACAAAATTAATAATAAAACCAATCTTCTGACATAATCGTTGAAAGAAAATGTGGTAGACATCTGATAAGACCTGATCTACTTAAGAAAGTGGATTTGAATTATACATTTTATTTTATTTTATTTTATTAGCTTCGCCATAATATTACATAACAATATAAACTAGAAGTTACCAATGGTAATGAAGTGCTATGAGAATTAACAGGTCAGAAAGCAAATAATAAAGTTTCATGTTATACAGGCTACCATGTAGCACATGTGGTTCATTAGTTACCTCAAGTAAAATTTTACTTGAGACCCTTTGACCCTTCAAAGCGTCTTTGCCAAAACTCTCAAAGGGTAAGTTGCTCAATTCTCATTACTTGTCTTGAAACATTTCTGTTTAATAAGTTGGGAGATTCTTGAACTTTTTCTGTTTTGAATGCTCCAATTCTTAAGTACTGTTAAGTCGGAAAATATATCGATAAACCTGATGGGAGTAAAGAGGTTCAAAAAATTGCGAAGGGCAGGAAGTCCAATGTCAATTGTTTCTCTATTATTGTAACAAATAAACATAAAATAAAATGTATATTTTTTAAACAAAAGATCTCAAATTCAAAAAAGGCTTATCACGTGCTCTTAAAAAGGACAATGAACTCCAAATTGATGTTTTGATGTAGCCATAAAATAGATTCCAGAATAATAAACTTTTACTATAATAATTATTTTTTTACTGCAACAAGTGACCATTATTGGTTGTCTATGATCATTCCTTTACCAGTGGTCACAGAATAATCAAAGAGAAATTATATGCATTTTAAATTTTCACACATGACATCCTTAATCTAACCTGTGGCACAGTGGTCGTGCTTCAAGTCTTGCAGTGATCGGGACCCGGGTTCGAATCCTGAACCAAACCATTTCATTTGTGCAATTATTTTTTTCCTTTCCTTTTTCTTTCTTTTTTTCCCCTCATTAAACTTTCTATTCTTTTTTGACCAACCAACAATTCGATTATAGCAAAATATGAAAATAAATAAAACACAGAAGAGGATTGATATGAAGTTCAAAATTATAAAATTCATCAGCACTTTCCAGTTTCCGGTTTTCAACTGAACCTCTACTCCAGGTCTTTACTGTGCTTAGAGTTTGGTTATTAGACCAGCATATTAAACATTAATACTCTTTCTTGTCTTTATTGAGCTTTTAGTCAGCCATTCTTAGCTCAATTTGCCGCAGTGTCACAATTCATAATTTCTTTGATGTTTATCGTATATTGTGTGGTATGAACAAGTTACAAACCCTTGCCGAACCATTTTTACTTAAGAAATTTTATTTTCAGTCATTATTTTTTAACCAGCCAACAGTTTGATTAAAGGTAAAATGAACTCAAATAAAACACAAAAAGAGGGTTGACATGACATTCAAAACTAATATGAGTTTCCGGGTTTTAATATTTTGCTGCGCTTCGAGTGTGGTTATTAAGAGCAACCAACTAAACGATAATACACTTTTTTTGTCTCTTCTGAACCTATGTTTGCGATTCTTGGCTTAAATTTCCTTTACTTCAGCTTGATTGCTGTCTTTAGCTTTGTTTAGAGATACAAACTGTGAAATGTTTACCATTCAGCGAACAGATTGCATCATCTCCTGAGCATGAAAGTGAGGTGATTGTACAAAACCGGTCGGTCCACGAAAGCCTCAAACCAACCTGACATGCATCACAGGCAACCCAAACAGACACCTACTGGAATATGTCGCTGCTTGCCTGTGGCTCGCAGCAATGATTAAATAATTACTATAATTAAATTAAATTAATGGCAGGGTCACCACAACAGCGTTGGCCAATTACTGCACACCCGTGGTATAAAAATGTAAAACAATAATATAAAAAGAAAAAAGAAAAGAAAAAATGCAAACAAACAGTGTCAGTGTCAGTAGCAGCAGGACCAATAGGACTATTTAGGTTTTGTACTTGATCACATTTTGTACAGGTGGTTTTAAAAGTGCATGGATCATCAATATTAAAGGTCAAATGCATGCTGTATCATCAAAATAAAAATAAAAACTTCCTTTCCAAAACCAATTCACAGGACATAAATTACTTGCAACTAATACAAATTTCACTAGCTGCCTTTTTTCTACATGTATACATATTAACCCTCGAACTTCCAATAACCCTTGAACATCCTCCATACATTTTTCTGACCTACAACTCCCAAGCTTTAAAGGAATCAAAATGAAACTTGCAGTACCTGTAGTCCAATAATCAACACATCTTTTGACGTTAATTGGATGACATCATCACTTATAATTTATACAAAATTAATTATGCAAATTTAGGTACAAATCAAAACTCGGATATTTTTTAGTAAAATTTCTTCTAATTTCTTCTTTTCCATTTGATTCTTCATTTTCTCATTTGAGACTAAATATATGGTATCTACTTATTTCAAGAAAATTTGCTGCAATTTTGCAAAAAAAATTTTTCAAAAATCCAAGATGGCAGATTCTGTTGTGAAATGGCTGTTGCCATAGCAACAGTTATTAATTAACCCTTTCAGACCCAGCCAGTTTATCAACATCTGTTTTCTCCCTTCAATATCGCTACAAAGTAAGTTGTTTGGTTGTGAGAATAAAGGAAATAATCACACATAGCAAGCTATCTAGTATGAAAAGCAAAATTCTCCAAAAATCTTTAAAAGGAAAGTATGGAGACAGTTTAGGAGAATTTAGCAATATACAATATGTCGTGTTTGGGCCTGAAAGGGTTAGAACTTGACTTTTGTTATGGAAAGTAATTAGCTAACCCAAAGCTGTTAGCAAACCAAAGCTCAATCTTTTATGTGTAACCATATGGAAAATCGATGGGGGGGGGGGGGGTCAAAATATTGT